>JAOBRB020699001.1:0-17065 GCA_027575285.2 Zoanthus pulchellus | reverse complement strand
TTAAGGAAGCTGTTGGAAAGCTGAGGAGAAGAAATGATACCAAAGAACCTTTGGCCATTGGCTATGGCTCGATTCTTCGGCGTAATGTCGGTATAACATCAGCCAGAGCTAAAGCGTTACATTTACATAATAATAATAATAATAAAATATTTTTTATAGCGCTATTTCTTGCGTTTAAGGCGCTTTACAAATTGAACCCAGTTAAAAATTATAATTTAAATTGAAATAATTAACAATGCTATGAAAAGAATGCTTCATTAAAAAGCCATGTCATGAGCTGGCGTTTAAAACTGTCTAAAGACAGTGAATTTTTTATAGTGGTCGGCAGTATGTTCCACAGAGTGGGAGCAGCAATGGAGGAGCGGCCACCATAGGTCTTGAGATTAAAAACAGGCTTATAGAGTAGGTTCTGATTTGAGGAGCGGAGATTTCTGCCAGGAAAGTAAAGCTTTAACAGGTTACAAATATAAGGAGGTGCTTGTCCTTGAAGGGCTTAAAAGGTAATAATCAGGATTTTGAATTTAATTCTTTCTTGAACTCGAAGCCAGTGGAGGTTGATGAAGTTACATGATTATATTTAGTTGACAGATAAATGAGTCTGGCAGCACAGTTCTGTACAGATTGGAGTCTTTTGAGCATATATTTTGGCTGGTCATATAACAAAGATATTAATATTATTTTTATTTTTATTATTATTATTATTATTATTTGCCTCCATTTATAAAGATAACGTGCGTGCCTGCTATATATATAATTAGTTCGAACAAAAAAAGAGCAGGCAAGGGCCTGATGTTTTTGCATTCAGACCGAGCAAACTGGGTTAATAAATCATTTATTATGACTTTCTTTACTTCCGGTAATTTACCGTACGTGTACGGAAATCATTGGAAATATCTGACAGTTTTTTGGAAGCTTTGGGAATATTTAAGTACTTTTCCTTATGCATTTTTTGGACTTGTATAGCTACATTCTCGTCTACCGCCGAAGCCACTATGCCATTGTGATGTAAATAAGCCTATAGTACATTTGACATGGTGCCTTCATAACTGTAAGATATTTATCTTCTGCCTTTGTGCATCAGTTGGTAATAAAGCATAGTTATTGGTGTAAGTAAAGCGAGTAGACTCAACATAGTGTAATCCTGACATTTTTCATACCAGATTGACTCATTCCGGAATAAACTCGTCCCGGTTCTCGCGCTGTATCAAAAATGGATGCAAAGTCGGATTTCCGATAGACTGGAACGAGTAGAGCATGCGCACTACACCCAAAAGTTCGTTATTACCTTATCATTCCGATACGAGTTCGTTTGAAACTTTTACATGTAAACGTTTCACTGAATTTATTTTCGTTCCGGAATGAATCTCATTTCGGCACCATATGTAAACACCGCCATAGAAATAACTTGTTGTAAGTTATATCACAGATATAAATAGACTATAAGCTATCACTCAAAAACTTTGTTTTTTTTATTTACCTGCAGGAGGCTGCAGTTGTCATTAGTTTCATCTGTGATGTGGACTTTGCAGACTTTTCTGTTTGGTTTCCCTTCACTGGGGATTCTTTTGACATACAGCAAGAAACATAAAAAGGCCAAGTCTTCATAAATTGCATGTGGTTTGTTATCCTTTCCTTCAACATAAGGTTTTGTGTTTGTTTCTCCATTGCAAAGACACTCGAACCAACATCGATTGCTTTGTTCATGTGTGAACGTATGTATACATAATAAAGCTATTTCATTGTAGAGAAGATATATTTGAAACTATATTTTCAAGGTATTTTTGATTTTCTACGAAGGAAGTAAAAACTTACAATATTTTTCTAACACGAGAGTTATAAATTCATGCCTTAGTGTAACGATCATATCATACTTATATGCATAGATGCCAGGAGCAAACTTAAAATTCTAAAGGTAAATTGAAAACCGAAACTGTATTTTCATTTTGAAAACATGTTTAATACAAAAGAAAAGGAAACGCTTTAAAGCTAGTTGCTTGCTCTCATCAATTGAGATCGAAACGTTGGCTCGGAGGGAACTAATTTTGTTTCTGAATAACGGTTTCCCCTGAAAACCGCATCAGATTAGCGTTTATAAAAACAATAAAAATACTTTATTTAATGTCATTGCGAAGGACGTGGTTGCCCATTCTTTCTATCTATAGCCGGAGGCTAATGTGACTGATTTGATTTATGAAAACGCAAGTGGTTGTATGCTGAATGTCAAACAAGTTGTTTAACCTTAACTGCAACATTAGTTATGAAGCATATAGAGTTAAAAACTTCAAAGTTTCATTCAAGGTTTGTAACTTGCCAAAACTCGGCTTTTTGGTGGTATAAAGACTAGCTTTCTATTATTTTGCTAAATAAACGAATTTATGTGGCACGGATTTTTAAAAACATGTTGAAAGTGTCCTTTGTAACAAGAAAAAAACAATGAAAATTTTAGTTCAGGACCAGGCGAAGTGTCCGTATGTCCGTAATAGCGAGCGTCCGATATAGGAAAGTTGTTTTCATATATTTCTTTTTGGTTTCATCCGGGGATTTTTCTTTTGTCCGTAATAGCGGGGTGTCCGCAAGGCGGGAGTTGACTGTAGTCATTAGCCCACAAAACCATTTGTCGAAAGGGCAATTAAGTTTGTGTCCATGATGCCGAGAGGTATAATTGTTTTATTGTAGCATTGCGGAATTTACTACTATTTTGGTTCATTTTTTCCATTATAGTAGGCCAACACAAAAAGATCTGTAGTAGAGTAGCCTGTCAGAATGCAGGAAGCGTGCGTTTGACCGTTATTAGGTTGATAATTCTACAAAATACTTAGAACAAACTGTCCAGTTTAGAAGCCTTTACTCAACCGATTTGATTTAGTACGGTTTTGACTCGTTCTTCAATGTCCAACACGTCGATAAGTGTGTACTTGATTCCAACTGTTACGAGGAAATTTTCGAGAATTTCCGTAAATTGTACTAACTCCCGCATTTTTGGTACAAGTCTCACATCATCATCATGTACGCATTCTTTGAACGGTTTTATAACAAACACGAGAGATTGCTTGTACCTGTAAAATAGAAAAAGATAATCTGAGACTAAATGTAGCTACAGCAATAAAATTCTTACCTTTAGCGATGGATATAGAGCAAATTCTTTTTCTGCAGTCTGTTTTAATTTCAAATCGACCCGCATCTTGGGCGTCCTGTGTGACTCCTATAGCCCTGTGCATGTCTACTTGGGTACCCTGTGGTTATTAATAACTTCCCTCGTACTATTACTCAAACCCATGACAAAGTAGCTACCGCTGATATCAGCTGTAGCTACAAAAAACATGCTTATGTACATTGCGTATATCAAAGGTTTATGAAAATCGTTTTTTTTTAATTCAGCCTAGGTCTAACTTGTCTACAGGTTTTGACCTTGTATCAGTTTTCGTCAAAGCTTGTTAAAACGTTATTTTTATTGCACCCGTGGACGAAGTGCATATCGTGAAAGTGGAAATATATAACTCTCCTTCTGGCATTTAGTACGGCCTTTAGGACTGGGACTAGAATTTTCAGAAAATGCAGAAATCAAACATGGCGGATATCTCTCAGGCTTTGCATTGCTAAACAGCTGTTGAGTTTAATCTCTGGCCCTGAAAATGAATTAAAATCACTTTTTTTTCTTGTGTTAATCCGCCGCACCTTAAAGTGTTAATCCGCAGCACCTCAAAGTGTTAATCCGCCCCACCTCAAAGTGTTCATTCGCCCCACATCAAAGTGTTAATCCGCTGCACCTCAAAGTGTTAATCCGCCACACCTCAAAGAAGCGCTGCACTTAAATCTCCTTGAAATAACCAGCCCACAGTTTTGTGTGCAACAGATTTTTTTAAAAATATGAAAAATACCTTTCGATGCACTCGCGGGTCGTCGGTAGACTCAATAATCTACTTAGTTTGTTTTTCCCCAAATACATTTCGGCATAAATCAGCGGGTCCGGTCCTCTATCTGATATGTAAGAACGCTCCAGCAGAGCATTTTGCTTTTCTAACTCACACTGAGCCTCAATTATCATTTCTTGTAATTCTTCAAATCTTTCAGGATTAACTCGTGGATCAAAGTCTTCTCGTTTCAGCTTAAGGTCCTCAATGATTTTTCGTGCCACTTCCGACTCGACATGAATCGGGATCCTCTTTGCTATCTGTTGCACAAGAGTTGATTTCCCAGTACTGTGTGCACCGCATATGAAAACTCGCTGCATGTTAATAGCTATGTACGGGCCATTGATACACCGTTATCTCATCTGTTTCAAAAACAATAATTTAACTGATGTATGAAGTCATATAATAAAATATTAAAACTAAATCCTTCTACGGGCCTAGTGGCCCAAGGGGCTGGCGCTTATCTCCGAAATCCGTAGTATTAGGCAGGTGAGAGTTTTTGACTCCCCCTGGACGGAACACTAATCCATCGCAGGTTAGCTCCCAGCAGACGCTGGTACTCATTTACCTACCCCGTAAGGATGAAAAAGTTGAGTTGGCTTTGGCGGAAAAGAAGGTCACACAAATATTCAAATCTCGGCAAAGTGCCAGGGATCAAACTGGGGACCTTGTGGTTGGAAAGCAGAGATCTTACCAACTGCTCCATCCACGTCCGTCCATAATTATATATTAAAGCCTCTAAACAAAGAAACATTTGTGTTTGTCGAACTAAATTATATTTTTGATGAATTATTTACAGTGATGAAGAGTATAGTTTTAGAACGTTTAATTCTAGGGAGGTATACTGCCAAATTTAAGCATTAGAGCACAACTTTCTATGACTTTATCGGTGAAATAGAGCACGCGTGATGTTTGGAGAGACACGAGAACGTTGTAAAATCACGAGCCTCAGGCAAGTGAGTTTACAACGTTTCGAGTGTCTCACCCAACATCACAAGTGCTCTATTTCGCCTATAATGTCATAGAAAGTTGTGCTCTAATGATTTTATGATATAGCAAAACAAGCAAGCGAAAACCATAACTTTATCGTTGTAATAAAGCATAGATTTGAACCAATCAGAGCGCGCGTTATATCATAGCTATATTATAAATTTGCTATATAGGTATTTGCTGCTGTGAAGATTATGGTTTTAGAGCGTTTTATTCTAGAGAGGTACTGTCATATTTGGGCTCTATAGTTTTGTACTCTTGTGAAAAGTATGGCTTTCAAGCAGTTTACTCTAGGGAGGTACTGCCTTGTATGGGTTATATAGATATGTACTGCTATGAATATTATGGATTTAGAGCCTCTAGGAAGGTACTGCTATACATAGGTTCTATATAGGTATGTGCTGCTGTGAAGGGTATGGTTTTCAAGGATATTACTTTAGGGAGGTATTTTCATTTATTATATAGACGCGAATGTTTTACTGGAAAATATGCCACTCGTAAAATTCATGAAAACTACATCCGGGACCCAAGTGGTTTATTTTCCATAATCTCACACGTGAGTTTATCGATGAGGCAATTTCGGTAATTTCCCTCCGAAAAAGAATTTAAAATAAAATTCATATCTTCGCGCCACCGTGTCATATTCTCTATATATTGGTCATATAGATATGTGCTGTTGTGAAGGGTATGATTTCATAGCAGTTTGGTTTACCCTAGAATAGAGTTAGCAAATCAAAGTCAAGCATATGGGTCTAATGGATAATCACTTTTTATGATACCTACAAGGGCGGACATGATTGGCGCAGTTGGTAAGATCTCTGCCTTCCAACCACAAGGTCCCAAGTTCGATCCCGGGACTTTGCCAAGATTTCAATATTTGTGTGACCTTCTTTTCCGCCTAAGCAAACTCAGCTCTCCATCCTCCCGCGGTAGGTAAATAAGTACCTGCATGTGTCTGCTGGGAGCTAACCTGCGATGGATTAGTGTTCCGTCCAGGGGGAGTCAAAGACTCTCATCCGCTTAACACTACAGAAACCGGAGATAAGCGCCGACTCCATGGGCCACTAGGCTCGAAAGGATTTAGCTAACCAGTTGTTTGAAAATTTATCTGTTCGAGTAAGTAAAGTAAATATTGGATAACCGCCACTCCAAGATACATGGATAGCGCAACCGTGTGGGATATAGCCCCACCACTTTTTTGCCCAAAGACATTTAGAGTTTCTGTCCAAGTGTAGATCCACGCATTAAAAACTTAAAACACTCTGCTGGTATCAATAGTTATCTTTCTCCGCCTGTGCCACCAAAAGGTGCTGCATGAACACATTGAGGAACTAACATGAAGTACTTACCGTGCTTCCTGAATCACAAAATATGGTTCGTTTTAAGAATTTGTGTTACAATGCGTACTTTTTTCGCGTTTTACTTCTAATTATGCTAACTGCGATTGAAGAAAAATGTCCATCCAAGTATTAAAAAAGTTATGACGCACATAAATTCCAATTTGCCTATTGTTGTAAATGGACAAAGCCAGAAAGCACAGGACTATCGCCCCCAAAACGGACCCCCTTCTAGTCTCTTACCCCTACCACTTCGGAAATCATTGCGCGGTCCCTGAGATAATGGATTTTGGGAGTTAACTATAGCTAGAGTTTAGGATGTCAATAGTCAGCTTATCCAGCTGTGGTATTAGCTAAGAGTGAAATATTCGCTGTAGCATATAGATTGCCACTCGGATATTACTAAACTTTCCCCCCTCCCTGAGTGATACTTCCTGCGAAGAGCAACGTTTGTTCCCAACTAAGTTTCAGAGGGGTTCATACGAGTAACTCCATAGAATTGGCAAGGGGCCATTTACCATTTGCACGAAAAAATCTCTTGAAATTTTGCCTGTGTTGATTTGGTGAATGGAATGCAATGTGAAAAAAGGAGGAGGCCTCTAATCACCGCAAAGATGCAGCAACTCAAGGATATTGAGGTATTTCATAATATTTATTTTATTTCTAGAACGTCACGAGAACAAATATAAAATCACATACATTTACTTTATAAATGGAATGTGTTATTGTCATAAATATAGCTTGGCTAGCGATCTGTGATTTTGGATTGAAGCCAACCACGCGCCTTCGCTTATCACCGTGATTGGTTTTTGTAATATTAATTAACGGATGAAAGACTTTGACTTCCATTTCCTGGACGGGATATTACTCTATCAAAGGATAACTTTCAGCAAACCTATTGCTTTTTAAATACCAAGGATGATGATGTTGAGCCAGGGATGACATACGAGATGATGATGAGCCAGGGATGACGAAGAGATGACGATAAGCCAGGGATGACGAAGAGATGACGATAAGCCAGGGATGACGAAAGAGATGATAATGATAAGCCAGGGATGACGAAAGAGATGATAATGATAAGCCAGGGATGATGAACGAGATGATGATTTGCCAGGGATGATGAATGAGATGATAATGATAAGCCAGGGATGATGAACGAGATGATGATGGGCCAGAAATGACGAACGAGATGATGATGGGCCAGGAATGAAGAACGAGATAATAATGGGCCAGGGATGAAGAACGAGATGATGAACCAGGGATGACGAACGAGATGCTGGCAAGTCAGGGATGATGAGCGAGATGATGATGAGCCAGAAATGACGATCGAGATGTTGAGCCAGGAATGACGAACGAAATGATGATAGGCAGGGACGACGAACGTGATGATGATGAGCCAGGTATGATGAACCAGAGACCATGTCGGAAGTCAGAGTCAGAGATTTTATCAAAAGTATTAGTTACCAGTACCAAAATGTTCCAGAAATATATAATAAATACTCTTCAAAAACTAGTTGTTTTTACCAAACGAGCGGGCATATACTTTTAATATCTTCATTACTAGCAGACGAAATGAATATATAGTTTGCATCTAATAATCTAATAGTAATACTAATAGTAAAAGAAAAATGTGGTAAGTATGTAAGCTATTTCATATTTTGTTTATGATGAAGAAATGCATTAGTTCGATTAAATAGTTGCTGGAGATGTGGCCGGGAGGTTTTTGCCTTCCAAAAAACTCGAATGAGTTTTTACCAGAACTGTTGTTTGTTTGTTTTGCTACAAACAACAAGAAACGACAGCTGCCGGGTACTATTCAGCAGTCGACGATGCGATAAATGAATTTAAAAAACCATTTATAAACAATCCGCCATTTCTGCTTTTAAAGTTGCATATTCGCAGTTTTAAGTGTTGGACTAGAGTGAAATCTAATTTTGTATTTTACTCAAAGTTTTCCACTCTTATTAAACAGAATATTATTGTAAAATGAGCGGAATTGATTTCTGCCTATTGCACTTTTACGCCAATTATGGGGTTTTAGAATTATTCAAAATGTTGTTCAATATTTTGATCGGAACGATTTCCTTGTTGTCTATAGAAAAGATCATGCACTTTCATTTTTACATGTTGACATAATTATAGCGATTTAAAAGTGTCGAAAATTATAACTGTTAGCTATTTCGAAGAACTCCCCTCTTTGTTTTGAACAAAATTTTTGAAAATTAAATTGACAGATCAAATCGACGACTAGCAATTTGCAAATCATGACCTATCGAGTTGAACATCAAATTCAATATGATGTAAGGCTGATATTGCAATCACTTGAACGAAAATTCAACATACCTTTGCTTGACAGTAAACTCCTATTTGAGATCTTTGATGCCAGCTGACATTCTAAAATGAATTTATATCAACTTAGTCATGTTTTTATGACGCTTGTGACGTCACGTATGCTTGATCAAGTTTTCAAGGCATTTTAACTTTTCCTCAAAATTATGAAACTGAAACAGATTTTTTTCCAGTGGAATCTGAAAGAGGTGGTTTAGAAAAGCCTTTTATTCGGGCTCGCAATCATATTTCCTTCCTTAACAAAATTTGTATGGCAGATTATGTATTGAAGAAAGTAGATCATTTAATGGTATTCGATTGTAAGTATTTTTAAAAGCGAATCTTTACCGGCTGACGTCATTGTTTACATTCTTCATCATTAGCATACAACTTTTGGTAGTTATCAAACAAAGATGAATAAGATTTGAGTCTAAACATGAAAATACATGTCGAACTAAAGACGTGATAAAAATTATGACACTATTCAAGCAGAGTCTAAAGTGATAATAATTTAAGGTAGTTCCAAAATGCTCAAAATAGCTGGGTTGCTAAACCGTTAGCGAACCATACATTCTCTCTAAAATCTCCGTTAAATCACAGCTGAGCAATGTTTCAAGTTTTATTTATTGATAATTTAGAGAGCAATATCGATACACACGCACCCGCAAATAGCAAAGCTAATTGTGGCGGGTTTGTGTTTGAGTAAAAGAGTTTGAAAATGCACAGTGCTTCAGGTCTTATTACCTTATTCGATATTCACCTTCGAAACGGTAAATAATGGTACCGAAAGAAAATGGTGGAGAAATTAGTGTTTCTTTAACCAATTTAATTGTTTTTATTTAAATATCTTGTTAGACAGACATGAAACTTTTAATTGAGTTTACATTATTTGTTTTACGTCATTTATATAAGACGTTTTCTAGTTAATGGTCTTCAAACAAAGAATTTATTGTAAAGTGCGAGTCGCGTCACGCTCTGTGTTCCAAATGATAAAACAAGAGGCTACCGGTAGCCTTCACTCGGGCCGGCATTTTGACAAGGTTGATGTGGTATATTGTTAATTGTATTAGTCTACAAAGTAGATTACTTTGCACAAAGCTAAAGCATTTTCATCAAGCCTTTCTTTGAGAAAATTTGCAGATGTGGTTAAAATCGCACACCTTGGTTTAACGCGTGCGGTCAGGGTGTGCGATTTTATTTTTATGTGTTTAACGCTATTTTTAAAAATACAAATTTGACACTAGTTAACAAAATCAAATTTAATATTTCTTTTGCATTTTTTTCAGCTATGTTTTCGCTTAATTATTAAACTTTGGCAGCCCGTTTAGTCTCCTAATAAAGCAAAGCATTTAGTTCTGTAGTAAGCGTATAAATTTACTAAAGTCTTCAAGAGAAAAGCAAAGAAATGTAAGTATAGTTTTAGTAGAATTCTTTCCAAAAGTACTCGAGCAGCCATGTAGTAAACAAAAGTCGCCGAGGTCGTTTTTTTCTGAAACTAACGAAGAAAACTATTCAAGCCAAATTTATGAGCTAAAGTATACTAAGAATAAATACGTTAGGAAATAGCGAAGAAACCAACGATTTTGTAACTTTTCGTAATGGTGCCTCTCAAAACAGAACAAATGATATCAGAGCCAATCGGCTGGCCCAATACGCGTGCGTTTGTAAAAGCTCGACCCCCCCCCCTCCCCCCCAAAAAAAAGCCTCGGGGCCGAATTCTTGACTCTTGTCCTTCCGGCCAGAGTAATTAATGTTTGTTTTAACAAATCATATTTTAGTCGTGAAAGTTTATTTTTTATTTCTATTAATCAGTTATCTTGCTGGTATAATACACTAAAAAACTTATTCCATTCCAGTTTCAATTCTTGTTTAACAAACGAGTTCACTATATTGCAGAGGGGGCAGACTTCTGGAGCGAGCGTGGCCATTTTACTATAAACAACGTGTGAGAGGAATAATCAGTTTTTTATTTGCTTTCTGTCGTTTGAAAAGCGATTATTTCTGGGATGTTTTTACAACTCTTTACAAAGTAGTGGATTGGCAGATAAGCTTTTATGCTTTAAAATATTTGTGCTGCTGCAAAAGACCACGTATACGCACCGCCTGTACCGGCCAGCGGTACTAGCATGTTGTTTGGCGGTTACAAAGCCGTTTTTCTTCTTGTCTTGCTCCTTTTCGACACAAGTCGGAAGTTTTGTTGTTACAGTGTTTCACGGAATAAAGCCGTTCAGCTCTTAGAGTCGTGAGTTGGTTCTTACCTATCAACTGGCGTGGTGGCAGCGGTGGGATCTGACCCAAATAATTATGGTCGCGAGCATCAGACCAAAAATTTCAAAGTTCGAACCAAGACAACATCTCCTTTGTTGTGACAGCACGATCTCATCGTCAACCTTTTTCGAGAATGGCTTCAACTCACCGAGCACCGAAGCAGCGGTGCCTTTCAAAACTCGAAACTATCAACAGTTTTGAGAACTGGAAACAAAATTTAATATATATACTGTCGCTAGACAACAATTTCGCCCCTTTTCTAGCCGAAGGAGCAACCTAACAAAAGAAAACTAGAACCCAGCCCCTTAGAAGATTTGAAGACGACGGAGAGGATGTCCCAGCTCTTAGAAGACTTACCGTGCAACAGAAAGTCAATTTTGTAGAGTTAATGTTGCCCGATTATTTCAGGCAGCACTTCGGATTCCAAGTTACCAGTGCACTCTTTATTGACTTTTTAAAAATACACCTTAAAGCTGACGAGCGCCCAGAGGACCTAATCCAACGACTCATATGGCCTTTGTTGAAGACTTTCTTCTAAAAACTAACGGGCTCAATCAATCATGGCGAAACAATGACCGAGGATAAAGAATTGACACCCTCAACAGAAAACCTCGTAGTTCTAACGTGGCTTGAATTAATCCACCCCAGTCTCCCTCAGCTTGTACAGCAACGGCACGGAACGGAGTTTAGATCTCGCACTCTTGCTTCAATTAAAATAGAAATTTCACAAGCCCTTGACTCCCTATTAGAAGAAATCCGCGCTTCAGACGACGCTAAAGTTCTCCGTACAGCCGTTAACACAGGCTACCGTCGTCCAGGAGAAGCTACGAGCTTATAAAAAGAGTCCCGTAAGCACCCTCGCCAGGAGAAGGCCTGCTCAATTTGCAAGCAAGCAGGCCGCTTACAGTTCCGACATTTCCTCAGTGAGTGCGAATATCTTCCTGACAGTGACCGGAGGTATGTTTTCAAAGCTAGACAGATCGCCCACATCCTTGACGAAGACAACGAAGCTGATAACAACCAAGACACAAACTGCAATCACGGGGACAGCGAAACACCTACTCCGGAACCAGTAGCCTACCGGGTTCAAACCCGCCAGTCACCTTACTTTGATGTGTTCTTTAGCCATCACGTGATCCGTGTAACCGTGGATAGCGGCGCCACGGGCAACATGATACGCCACTCGACTGCTAAACGCCTCGGCGCCAAAATCTCAACCAGCGCCCAGTCAGTACATCAGGCAGATGGATCCTCTACTCTACAAGTGATCGGAGAAACAAGGATCATATTTACACGTGACAACCGAGACTTCAGATTCAAAGGCCTCGTTATAGAAAATCTCGATGTCGAGGTTCTTGCAGGGACACCATTTATGGAAACAAATGATGTTGCTGTACGCCCAGCTAGACGAGAGGTTATCATCAGCGACAACATTGTTTACAATTAAAGGTCTACTCCTCCTAAAGGCCCTAACCCTGTTGCCCGCCGAGCGTTTGTATTACGAGCCTCCTCTCCCTCCAAAACCATATGGCCAGGTGAGTACCTCGAAATCAATCTACCAGAGGACGCAGAACCGAATGCAGAATGTGCTATTGAGCCACGTATGGATGCCCCCAGGGTACGAAGACTTAAGCAACCTTAGTTGTGGCCCCGCCCCAGTGTTCTCTCTAGCGTTGCCAGCAAAATACGTATTCCTAACTTGACTATCTAGCCCCATTTGTTAAAACGCAACGAACATTTCTGCCAGGTCACTCCAGTCTTTGAGCCGCCACGAGAAACTACAACAACTATGCCATCAATTATACCAGCTATCCCTGCGAAGACCAAAACACTTCACTCATCCTCCGTCCAAGTTGATCCAGACAACCTGTTAACTAACAAGGTTAAAGTTTCAGTCCCTTCTCAAATCATACGACATAGTATTCGACCCAGATATCAAGGGATACAATGGTGTGGCAGGCCAGTTCGAAGCAAAGGTAAACATGGGTCCAGTTGAGCCTCCTCAACGAAAAGGTCGTCTCCCACAATACGCCCGCGGAAAACTGGTTGAGCTTCAAGAAAAGTTTGATCAGCTAGAGGCACTTAGCGTATTCCAACTCCCTAAAAAAGCTGACGTTACGATTAAATATCTAAATCTCTCTTTTCTTGTACGCAAACCCAATGGAGAGTATCGACTCGTAACTGCCTTCTCAGATGTCGGCCGCTACAGCAAACCGCAGCCTTCACTTATGCCTGACGTCGATTCAACCGCACGTCAGATCGCACAGTGAAGACATATAATTGTCAAAGATCTAACTAATGCGTTCTACCAAATCCCACTGTCTAAGAATTCGATGAAGTACTGTGGTGTTGCCACGCCGTTTAGAGATGTCCGTGTCTACACTCGTTCAGCAATGGGCATGCCCGGGTCAGAGACGGCCTTATAAGAGTTAATGTGTTGCGTTCTAGGACACCTACTCCAAGAAGGTGTGTTAACTAAATTGGCTGATGATCTTTGCGGCGGTGGCAACACACCAGGAGAGCTTCTTGAAAACTGGAAGAGGGTCCTACATGCCATATACAAGTGCGACCTTCGCCTGTCTGCTAGGAAAACTATTATCAACCCAAAGTCTACCACTATTCTCGGCTGGATATGGAAAGGTGGTACACTAACGGCGAGCCAACATCGCATCAACACCCTGTCATCCTGTCCTCAGCCAGAGTCTGTTGGACGCAGAAGATCATTTATTGGAGCCTATAAAGTCCCCGCCCGTGTAATTCCAAGGTGCTCCGACTTTCTTACTCCTCTCGATGAAGTAACAGCTGGTAGACAGTCTTCTGGACCGACGCTCTGAAATCTTTCTTTAGCGATGCACAACGTGCCCTATCGTCGGGTCGTACGATTACGGTGCCAAAACCCGAGGACCAAGTGTGAATCGTAACTGACGGTGCATTCAGAAAACCAGGTATTGGCGTCACCTTATACATAACGCGTGACGACAGACGGCGACTCGCTGGATTTTTCAGCGCCAAGCTCAAAGGATCCCAAGTAACATGGATACCGTGCGAGATTGAAGCATTGTCCATTGCCGCAGCCACTGAACACTTCAGCCCATACATAATACAGTCGCGCAAGAACGTGTGCATTTTCACTGACAGCAAACCCTGCGTTCAGGCTTACGAAAAACTCTATAGAGGTGAATTTTCAGCTAGTCCTCGAGTATCAATGTTTCCTTCTGTCGTCAGCAGCTACCAAGCATCCGTCAGACATGTTTCAGGGTCAGCGATTCTACCATCCGACTATGCAAACTGTAATGTCCCTCCCTGTGATGACGAAGCGTGTCAGATCTGCTTCTTCATCAAACACACTAAGAACTCTGTTGTACGAGCAACAACGTTCCAGGATGTCTTAGACGGTAATGCTAAACTCCCATTCACTAGCCGTTCGGCTTAAAAAGAATACAGGCTGACTGTCCTGACTTGCGCCGCACACATGCACACCTCATTCAGGGCACAAGACCATCAAAGAAATTACCAATATAAAAGATGCCAAACTATTTAAACGTTGCAACGATTGCTGCTGATGGCTTACTAGTTGTCAAGCGTAACGAGCCCCTAATCCCA
Source organism: Zoanthus pulchellus (assembly GCA_027575285.2). Classification (NCBI taxonomy): domain Eukaryota; kingdom Metazoa; phylum Cnidaria; class Anthozoa; order Zoantharia; family Zoanthidae; genus Zoanthus; species Zoanthus pulchellus. The sequence continues at coordinate 2,628 of JAOBRB020699001.1, read as the reverse complement.
TCTCGTGAATGCATTATCGTCCCACGTCATGTACTGAATGGCCTCCTAACAGCCTTACACATTCAGCTCACTCATTCTTCAAACCACCTGTTCAAATTGGTTGTGAAACGCAACCTGTATGCCCTCGATATAGACAAAGCAATAGACCGAATAACCAATACCTGTCATTTATGTACCACCCTACGACAGACCCCAAGCCTACGCATCGAGCAGTTAACATCTCCTCCCCCTAATTCCATAGGACCATCTTTTGTAGCCGACGTTCTCAAGCGCGCCCGCCAACTAATATTAGTCCTTTGTGAGTCAACAACGTCCTATAAATCGACCCTGCTCCTCGAATATGAACGCCATTTAACCTTACGTGACGCCCTCATAAAATTATGCATTTCCCTGCGCCCAATGGACGGCCCTCCTGCACTCATCTGCACCGATCCTGCCCAGGATTCAAGGCACTTGTTGAAGACAAACTTCTCAGCCAACATGAAATCATCATAGAGTTTGGTCGTTGCAAGAATCCAAATAAAAACCCCGTTGCCGAAAAAGCAGTTCAGAAGCTCGAAAATGAACTTTTACGCCAGGATCCATTGGGTGAAGCTGTATCACCGTGCACTCTGGCAGTTGCCACTGCTGCCTTGAACTCTCGCGAAATGTGGACCCAACGGGACCAGTATTAAAATGTCCAGACCCCCATGGTGGACAGCTGCTTTATAGCTTCCCAGTTCCAACAACGTTTAACAAACAAACCTTACAGTGAGTTTTGCAGAGCACCCTTCGCAAAGTGACCATCCAAGTGGGAGACCTTGTATATCTACGCTCAGAGAGGAACAAGTCAGGAGCTCGAGACTATTACCTTGTCGTTGCAGTAGAGCCCCATTTTGCAACATAAAAAATTTTGTTGGACGTCAATTACGCAACTCTACATACCACGTAAAACTTACAGAGTGCTTTATGGTCCCATCAGACACTCAAGATACCTATGTCTCGCCGCAACAAAGCAATATCGAAGAAGAAGAAGAACATGATATGGAAGTACAGCAACTGCCAACTCCTCCTACCATTCCCATGGCGATCTCAACGCCTGCTAGCGAAAATCTTCCACATTAAACAACAGAAGAACCAACAGGACCTCAAGATCTTGTCCAAGGAGACACTCCAGCCTACCAGACAGATGATTGCTCAGGTGAACGTCAAGACTCGCCCGCCCCGCTAGCTCGATACCGAACAACAATCTTGTGAAGAACTCCGCAGGTTAACACGTTCTCGTCGTCCCCCAAGCCGCTACGAAGAATACATTACAGAGTTTCCATAATTTGTGGACTTCCCGCAATTCTTCAGTTGATGAACTCTGAACTATCAGAACTTTGCATAGCACATAGCCCAACGAACGTGTTTTGTTTAGTAGTAATAGTATTGCCGTTTTTGATATTTGTTAACTCCAAAAGAGGAAAGGAAGTTGCGCCTGTACCGGCCAGCGGTTATAGCTTGTTGTTTGGCGGTTAGTAAGCCTTTTTCGTCTCGTCTTGCTTCTTTTCGACACAAAACGCGAGTTTTGTCACAGTGTAAGTGTTTCACGGAATAAAGCCGTTCAAATCTTAGAGTCGTGTATTAATTCTTACCTATCAACTGGCGCACGATGAGTACTTCCTCGGTATAGACCTTATTCATAAATGGCGGCCGTTTTAATATCCTTTTGTCTTCATTCAAATTTGCGCTACTAGCCTCGTTCTTGGGTTAAACTTTCAAAAGAACATGTTACTTAAAACAAGGTAAGTGAGGCTAATAGAAAAGAATATTGAAATAGGCGCCATTATTTTATGATAAGGACTATGACATTATCGTCTTTATTAAAGGATTTCTTATCACTTCGAGGTCTAAGTAAAGGGGGAAAAATTAAAAAAGTCGAAGTCGTTGCCCGAGTTATTGGTGCGTATGAATTAGGGCTTCCAATAAAGTTAACACAGGAAGAAATAATCGTGACGCCGACGCTAAAGCAGGAATACGAAATTAATAATTACCAATGGTTTTTTTTGTGCAATTAGCCTCCATCGCAGCCAATCTGGAAGTGGAATACATAGTTTGTACAATAATACTAACACATCTGCCATCTGCGCTTGAGGTTATTAATTAATGGCATAGATCGAATATCATACCGTGATACTGCATTTTTAAATGTTTCACACTTTTTGATAACAAACATTTTCCATTCATATTAGAAGTTTTATTGAAACATTTCTGTTGGAGGAAAATATTTACACATTTTGAAATTAAATATGAATACCAATAAAAGGAAAACTTTACTCTTTGCTTTTACAAGTTTAAACTAGTTACGGAACTTATTCTATAAGCATTATAAACATTGACTTAAACTAATAAAAAAATTATTTTATTTATTGCCCAAAAATAGTCGTAATAGAATTAGAATATTGAAAAGAAATTAATTGTTATAGTAAGTACCTCGAAGTTTTACGTTTTTCGAAAGTCAGTTTCTTATTTTCTCTCTGTGACTGTGTATTCCCGTGTTAGAGCATCATGAGACACTGGTATTTATGTTTTTATACTACTACATGAGAAATTTCAGCAATTTGATTGGCTTAGAACAGTAGTATTTCAGCTTAATTTGAAATACCT
>JAOBRB020698890.1:6221-17066 GCA_027575285.2 Zoanthus pulchellus | reverse complement strand
CCAGAGGAGTTTCTAAAATTGTTTAAACAACCTGGAACACAGCAATTTGAATGTTGCGGCATACTATCACATGAAATCATGGCAGACGTGTCCAGCCAAACGGTCCGTGGATGCTTTGCCGCGCCAACTCGAACCCATCCCCCTGCTCGTTTTGCAACTGGCGAATAGAACTCACATTTTGCAGCTGTACATTCTTCATAAGTGTCTCTTCCACCATCAGCTGCATTCGTTTGTGTTCCAAACCTTCACTCTTCTTAACCATAAATGTTGTTTTCATTTTTTCTTTCAACACGGCTCCGGGACTTGACTTTGGTTTAGGGGACTCTGCTACAGGACCTTCACAACAGATACCAAAGTTAATAGGAATAACAAGTTGATGAAATCAACAGCACTTTCTATTAAATTATTTTAAAACTCTGAGTGTTGGCCCGGCCAGGAATTGAAACAGAGTCTTTCGCATGATAGACTGACACCTTACCAACAAGTCCAACCACATGGCATTAAAACATAATATTCAAATTATATTTTTTTTAAAAAACGAAAAACGGGAATACTTTTATCATATAACACATTGTATTCGCTGGTATAGTTATGAAGAAGCAATTAATTGTCTTTCAACATTAGCTATGGGATTATTTATACATCCTGTGCACAATTACTAACTCTTTGTATATTGCATATCTAGATTCACTTTTTTCAAATCGAGATCTAAACTAACTAAACAGGAGAAAAAAATACATATTCTACTTAAAAAAACGAAACTAACGAAGAGCAGTTCTTACTTGACTTGGGTTCCATTGCGTAAGCTTGGATTATTGATGATTTCTGCATAAGATCTTCTGCAAAAGCGGCTCCTGTTTGTTCCAAGTGTTTCACCTAAAATATTAGACGAATTATTGGGGTAGCGGTTTACACCAAACTTTTAGAAGAACAAAATAAATTTTAACCTTTCAAAGTATCAATCCATGGAGATAATTCAAGGATCTACGTCATTAAAGCAGGCGTGGTTGCTATGGCGAACAGAAAAGCAAATCTAAATATTAAACCAGAGCCCGGTTTCTCAAAACTACAATTATTACGTTTCGAAGACTGTTTTTTCCATAAGTAAATGTTTGGTGATGTTTAGTTCCATCAATAAAATCAAACCAGGCTATAGCAGGAATAAAACAGGAGCATGGAAGATACCCAGGGTTTTGAGGAACTGGGCCCAGACCATCAATATTAATAATATTAATAATGCTATAATAATAATACCTAGGGTTAGGACTAACAGGGTTTTGAGGAACTGGGCCCAGACCATCAATATTAATAATATTGCTATAATAATACCTAGGGTTAGCACTAACAGGGTTTTGAGGAACTGGGCCCAGACCATCAATATTAATAAAGAGAGTCAGCTACTTTCATACCTTTATAATTGTACACAGTTCATAAACCTTGGTGTTTTTTACGGTTTTACGTGTCTTGTTATTAAAACAATAAAATATACTGTACGGTGAAGCCAAAACGTCATTTTAAGATTTTAACTTTTTATTTCGTGAAAACCGTAAAGCATATTTTATGCATTAACCTTGTTTAAATCCTTAGAAAGCAATCTGGTTTCACAAATTATGTTTTGTTACGTTCCTCACCCTTTCCTCAAGAAGCCACTTTTCTTGTTGCACATCGGCTAAGCGCTCAATTAACTCCACAGTTTCATCATTCAATAATCCAGTTATTGAAGCCGTGGGACTCGGGGGCTGATGATAGGAATATAGTATAAAATGTTTTCTCTTCGAATATAACTTTGACAGAAACGTATGGTTGGAACTAGATGGTAATCGTGATAACTTAATAACACAAAATTTTACGTTTAATGAGTTGCTTAAATATCTAACGCTGTCTAGTTAGCCAAGGTTCGGGTTCAATATCCGGTCGGATCAACACTCAGGGTCGTAAATAATTGAGATGCTGTCTTTGTTTATAGATAGACAAACCGACATAACAATAATGCTATCAAAAAAATAGCAAAACAGTTACTGCTCATCAGCAGGATTCCCAAATTGTGCGTAATTCTACAATTGGTTTAATTTTCGCGTATTCTAGGATAAAGTTGTAAAACATATCTGTTTATTTGTGTGTGTGTGCTGCCATGTTAAAAATCACCGTTATTATTTTTCTTATTTTGTTTATTAATATAGTTATTATCATTGTTATTTATCAATTATTTCATGTTTGTTTTTGTGATCAATACCATTATAGTAATATCTGATAAGAATATAAAACATTGGAGTTATTGATAAGATAGAAAAAGCTATTGTAATGGAGTACTTTATTCAGATTTGGCAACGGGTAGGGAAATGTTTTGCTTTGTTTTATCCATTTCACTGGCCGCTTCTCTTCCCCTCATGTTTCTCTCACGTTACTCTCCTTTCCTTAATTCTCGCTTTAGTAAATTTATAGAATTTACTCTGCAGGTATTGAAGAACTTAATTCTTTTTCCCTTTTCTCTCCCTCCTTCTCTCCCCTCTTCAGCTACTATACAACACTTTTTCTCATTTTCTATTCCACTCCAGTTAGTTTAAAACATTTTCTCTCCTTTAAACTTTAATTACAGTAAGAAATCAAGAGTATCCACTTAAGATTTAAGAGCCTGATAGGCTAAAATCTTCAATTGAGACCCCTACATATAACAAACTATTTGGCCTGAAATTTGGAGAAAGATTCTTACTTTCAATAGAAATGGAATAACAAATGCATGACAACACCGGATAGGTAGTTGCAGCTACTTGTTAATTCTATAAATGTTAAAAAGTATGACATACATATTTATATTATTTTAATGTAAATCACTTTTCTATGGCTGTCTTTAATGAATGATGAACATTGGAAAAGAAACCATCCAGTATGCAACGAACTGAAGGTCCTCTGTCATTAGCTATGCACATTTAAGGGTGTCGATCACTAAAACCGTCTTAGCAATGACATTAAGAATCTATTAAGAACCTAGATAGTCTAAATTCGTCTTGACCACAATTTATGTAAGATCCAATTTTACGAAAATTTAGGCTCTTGTTCGTGGATTATTATTCTAGTTTACAGTAACAGCAAAAAAAAAAGTACTCACACGAGCATCCGGACTTTCCATATCACTTCGATTAAAAGGTTGACTAAGCACTGAGGAATCACTAAGAAGAAAAAAATATTTAATAAATTTTGGTTTCCCAAATATTTCTTTACATCTTCATAGCTTTGAGATTTTAAATTCTGAAACTAAATTTTTAGGTAACTACATACATTTACTTTTACTCTGACTTCAAGCAGTAAACACATCGATGAAACAATGCAATCCTCACGATACTACATCAATATCTTCACCTTACAAGATGAAGGGGCCCCAACTACTCTACATGTAAAAAAACTAAAAGACTTTCTCGCTGGAAGAGACATGACACCATACTCAATATTTCATAGTTACAATATATTGCATTTGTCTTACTACGAAGATTGATATCATGGTTCAAAACTTGATATTTCTATCCCCAAACAAAACAATAACATATTTTGTAACCTGGTATGTTGTTGCAGTCGTACCTCCTCCTTAATTTATGTTTTTGCGGGTTCTATCGGTGATTTAATTGACAGTACCGTCCTCTGGATACACATCTGATACCTACCCACTATTCCGTCGTTGGCGATCTTGAGAACCAAATAAATCGTCAAAGGCTACAAGAATAAACCAAACATATCCCTTACACAAAATAAATGAGGATTGTCTTCAGGTCGCGAAAAAATTAAAAAGGTATTGGTACAAAATAACTTCAAATCTAAAACAAATGATAATAGTAAGTAATAATTCTATAAGGCGCTCTTTAAAAATATCTACATTTTTGTAACAAGTTGCTAAAGTAACACCTAATTGTTGATATATTGTGGAACAGTAGTTATTTACTCAACGGAAAACAACACCTAACAATGTCTTGCCTGTTGTTCTGTTATACTATGCGGGAATTCTAAATATTCCACTCTTAGGTTTTACTGGAAAAACACGAGTGTATTCAGACTTTCAAGATTACTGTTTTATGGGTAGCCAAAAAAGTATCGGTACTATGTAAAACCAAACTTACTCTGTTTAGCTCTGGTCTCTGAGAGCGCCTCCTGGAGTCTGAGTTGGAGCTGCTCGCTCCTTTTACGTTCCAGTTTCAGTTGTCTCTTCAAATCTTTTACCTGGAAAACAGAGTGAGCAGGTTACAGACAGCAAATATGATGATAAGAAAACTATAACCGGTTAGTACAATGAAAAAAAAACAACAACAATAACAAAACCGATGAAAATACCCAAAATAGTTATATTTAGAACAATTCACGAGACAAACAAAGAAAAGAGGAAAAGGCTATGGAATATGATTTGGTATGTTGATACAAGAGGCTATGGTATGTGATTCGGTATTTTGATACAAGAGGCTATGGTATGTGATTTGGTATGTTGATACCAGAGGCTATGGTATGTGATTTGGTATGTTGATACAAGAGCAGGATTTTGCCGAAAGACAGAAATTAACAAATATTGTGATTTAGTATAAGAACGGTCTAACACGCATCCTGCCACAAGTAGAGACAGAAATCAACAAATCCTGCCACAAGTAGAGAAAAAATGGCAAGTCAAAATAGAAATGAACCCCGCATTAGGGTAAAAATGATTTAAAACCACTAAAATCGTTATTATAAATGGTAATCGACAATGGGAGTATAATAATAGTAATTATAATATTAATAATATTAAGGTCAGTAATCAAAAGAAGTTAGCAAAAATAGGCATTAGAAGACTGCATGTGGCTAGTGCAAGCATAAAAAGTAATACACATTCTACGACTGCAAAAACTCTCTCAAGGGTGAAAAGTATTGTTTCAGGTTTTGTGATCACGAAATATCACGTGCCTTTGTTTCGTGTTTGGGTTTCTAGAAATTTATTAACAACAAAAATAAACCCTATTTTCATAAAGAAATGGCATTTAAAAAAAATGATATAATGGGTTTGATAAAGAGTTACCGTTAATAAAAATATTCAATACTCGACTTCTTTGTCAGCCATCTTGAAAATGAAATTGACGTAGGCTCTCCTAACTTTATTTTTTATTTGGTTTATATTTAAAGTGGGCGATCGAGCACGGCCAACTTACAACAAATCTTTTTCTAGGATTTATGTAAACAACATTTAGGTGTCGTATCAGAATCGGGAAACACGACTAAAACCCGGAAATCACTCCCTCACTCCCTCACTCCCTCACTCACTCACTTGCACTTACTAACTCACTCACTCAGACACTCAAGGCAATAGCAGAGTGGCTAGGCCTCTTACGAGACAGTAGCCACAAAAATAACAAAAAGACATTTTCTCTCACTGGGGAAAAAATAAATCTCGTTATAAACTTACCAACTGGTCGCCTTTCTTTCCAGCAATTCTATTCTCCACTTCTTTATCTTTCAAATCCTGTTCTAATTTCTCCAATAATTTTTCCAGCTCTTCTTTTTCTTTTAATATTTCCAGCTGCTTGGATTTAAGATCCTATAAAAATGTTATAACAGTCATTAAAAAGCTTTGCAGACATGGAGCTCTTGGAATTAACTAACAAAGATTATACAAATCAATAAATTGCAGTTTTATCAATTATTTTCTTCTGGTTTTTAGACTCGCAATGACCTGTGGTTACTACGAGATGCAAACTGCACAAGCAATTGATTTACCTCGACTTCATTGTTATGTTCTTGTTGTTGATTGGCCAGTTCTTGTTGGTGATTTAAGCTCAATGAATTTACATCTTTCTCGTACTGTTCTTTTTCACTCTTTAATTGTTCCTAAAAATAATTTCCCAAAAAAAAAGTTTTAATCTTAGTTAATAAACCAAGGAACAACGAGAGTCACTGGAACACGGTTTCCAAAAGGATTATTTAAGGTATGTATTAACTCCTGTTGCAGTATCAGGTTTTTCAATTATTGTAAGAGTTTTCTTATCCTGTTTTGGGCTAACGACTTACAGAACCAAGTAAACTAACTGTGTTTGTTTAATGTAATCTCAAACGGACTATTGGTAGTAACTGTTATACAAACTTGAGTTCTGATAGATATTATCATCTATCATCTTTTCAAATTGAAATTATTTCAGTTCAAAGCACGACAGCTAAACAACTACAGTTGTTGAACCCAACAAAAACTATAAATATGTCATTTAGAAAGCAATTGAAAATCGCATTCATTATGTCAAGCACTTAGGCGATCTCTGCTCTTTAATTGAAAAGTACTTTTGATGGAATTCCATAGTTTCATATATACTACATGAAGTTCGGACATCACTATAAATGCTGAAGTTGATTCATATAGAAATTGGAATTGACTTCTGAATCTCAAAGTAAATTGATATTTCAACTCTCTCCAACACAAAACAATAACTTTATGAATCATTCCAACTCACTTCCCTTCATTCATTGCTCATAACCAATACACAATCCAAGTGTAAAAATTGCAGTTCCCTGCTGTCACGTAATGCACTTCTACAAAATCCTACGTTCAGAGAACAATTTCAACATTATTCTTAATAAGTGTAAATGGTAATTTCGATCAATACTTTTACGACCACCATTGTAAGAAAAGTCAGCAGATTATGTTTTGATTGCATAAACTGACATAGTAAATCAAAAGGTTACTATGCACAGGCCAAGACATCAGAACTTCTTAGAAGATTTTGAGGTTAATCCCTGACTCATACATAAGTAATTTATCATATGTCTTCAAACAAATATGCCAGTTTAACACCAACTCTAATAATAGAGACAGGGCCAGCTAGTTTGAACAATAAATACTCCATGGCATCTAACCGAAAATAATTAAAACATTTGGAATAGACAACAACATGCTTTTATAGATTAGAATCAATCTCCCTAGAACCGACTGCTTTAATAACAAGACCGACCAAGGACTAAAGTAGGAAACAACGTACAGTATAATGAGTTTATACGCATGTACGTATTGCTCTATCTGTTGCAAGTGTAAGATACCTCAGTTTCGTTAAGTCGTCTTTCAAACCAGCCTGACTTGTTTTCCACGGACTGAAGTTTGCTTTTGAGCTCGCCAGTTCTCTGCTGATAATCTTCGACTTCTTTTCTTAGTTTCTTAAAATAAAAAGAAAATGGTTAGCACCTTTTTCATCAAATATAATGCAGTTAAGTATTCAAACCTCCTGAAATGATTTACATATAGCTTTCCATCCCAGAAGGCTGGTTGTGCACACATACTACACGTTTATTTCATAACTGCAGCAACTTACTTTCATGTAAATTTTAAGAAAGTAGCTATAGCTAAGGATCTAAAAGATATTATGTCCCAGTGTTTTCAAAACTAGCCGTCAGCCGTCGCATCCGACAGCAACTTTTCCATTAGCAGCGCCTACTTTTCCTTCTTACCGCCCTAGGGAGCATGGCTCTTTATGCCTTGCAACTCCTACTCAACAAAATGCAACGTCTACTTTCAAATGTTGTGAAAACACTGCGGTGTCCCAGTCGTTCAGTTCGGGAGTAATAATCTTTGTTCTATGACTCCGTAGAATATCTTTAAATCTTGAGTTGAAAAATATATTTTTTCATTTATTAAATTTTCAATCTCGAATGTTGCGTTTCTAAAGTTCTGATTGGTTCACTCAATCACGGTTATCAGCTCATATACCGAATGACCATATATGGAAACTACCTGTGTAAAGTTTTGCTAATGTAAAAAATGTCAAATTAAAGTTTTGTAGTCAATTTCAAGTATCGAAGGGCTTGTAAAATTAAATAAAATTAATAAAACAATTACTCCATTCGCGCTATTTACCATCTCATATCCAACGCGAGCTCCTGGAATAATTGTTAAATATAATAGATATCTGAACAGACATAACTATAATGCTGCTGAAAAAAAAGCAAAACAGTTACTGTTCGTCAGCACGATGCCCAAATTGTGTGCTATTCTACAATTGGTTTAGGCTTCATTAAATCTTTGCTAACTTTTGATTCAGGTTAATAAATTTTTATTTAAAAATTTCAATAGTGACTTAGTGTTTTGTCGCTAGTTACATAGTTGGTAGCTCCCGAAGAAACACAATAAATAACATTTACATTTGTTTTGAGGAAGCACAAAAAACTAAAATTAAAAACCTTTTACATATAGTTTATATCAACTTGTGCTGACCATAAACACTCACCTTCTCGCCCGTTAGTTGCTCCTTGAGTTCGTTTACATTTTTCTGAAAATCAAATAAAGTAACCTTTCTAATTAAAAACCATTCCAAGAAAAGTCACAAATAACACTAGTTGTTGCAAAGCTTTTCTTTGCTAATTTTTGATTCAGATTAATAAATTTTTGTTTTATTTTGATATATGGATAGATATTTTTAATCGTAGAATTTTACAAAGAGTGATAACCGCTGATTAGTCTGAAGGCTTTAATAAAGAGATTCGTTCAATAGTTAATTTTTATTCATCCGTGCTACAAAGCATCAAAAACGTCAAATACACAAAATGCAAAATTCACCAGCACTGCGACATCATTATAAATTATATTATATTAACTTTGGCGAGCATTAGGGCGTATTATATCATCATTGTATTTCAATCAGGATTTTCCCCTTGTGCAAGAGGTTGCTCTCTTACTTATCTTCCATAACGTGGTGCAAAGATTAAAATATCATAAATTCATTTCACAGTAGAACATTCATGCTGTACCTACACGTTCCTGAACTGAAAAAGAAGATTTGACGAAATCGGAATACTGATAAAAATGTCCCTCGAAATCATTCAAACCTTGTGTTCCTCCTCCATGTTTTCTATCTGTTCTTTATGGTTCTCTTCAGATCTCTGTCTCTCAATTGCCATTTCATCGATTATGGTTTTTCGTTTTTCTGCAACCTTGATGATGAAGGATATTTTATTGGATAAAACCTTCCGTAACAATAAGAAGGTAGAAACTTGTGAAAGAATTTTCTGAAAGAATAAAACCAAACATGCTCCAAACCTTCAAGATTTCCTGAAGTGCTGAATCAAGCTGATCTCTTTCAGTTGTCAGTTTCCTAATCTGTTCAGACCAAAGATCCCCGGCTGTCGTTTGCTCCTATAAAGAGATTGAACCACTGTCAGATTTGTTAAACGTAAACCACGTTTTGTAGTTCTAACATAAAAAAAAAAAATAATAATAACAAAAACAAAAATAATAATAACAACAACAACAACAACAACAATAATAAAAACAATAACAATAATAATAATAGTAATAATGATAACGATAACGATAACGATTACGATAACGATAACGATAATAATAATAATAATAATAATAATAATAATAATAATAATAATAATAATAATAATGATAAGCAAACCAAATGGACGGCGAAAATGAATGCAGATCTGTTATTCAAGAAAGGAAGCAAACGCTCTTTATTCCTCACAAGACTGCCCAGAAAGATTGCGGACGAAAGGTAGGTATAATGGAACAGCATGAATTTTCACCAGATCTAAAAGATTAATATGCAAAAATGACGAAGGTAATAAGGCAGCCGAAAAGCCAACTCTCGAATAATGAGCTCAGAAACCAACTACGATAAAACAAAGCGGAACAAAGGGCAATGTAAATATTATGAACCAAGCGAAGAATACGTTAGAATAGACAAAAATGCAAAGAAATTGTTTGAAATTACGAGTCAAGTTAGAGAGAAAAGCTAGGTAGAAAGAACGAGTAATACTTTTTGTAAAAACATTTCTAAGAACACGGACATTAAAGAAGTAGGGTACATCGTGTCCTATTTAATGCTATTGATTGAGAAAATGGGGAACTAACGACTAAAATGTGGAGAAACAGACAACGGATGAGACGCCAAATGAAAGCAAACATTACAATAGCAAGACTAAATCAACTTAAAGAGTGCAAACTGAATCAACTTCGACTGAAAAAAAGAAGAAAAAGAGAAAAAACAAAAGGCATCAGAAAGACACCAAGCAAACAAACAGTTTGATGAACATGAATCACAATTCTATGAACACTGCCGAAACATTACTGGATCTGATCCTGATAACGCACTGCCACTATACAAGAACCCAAGCCACAAAATGAGTCAACAGAACAATAACTTAACACTACAAGACTTTAAACAGTTTTGGAGACCCAAATGAGAAACAACAGCAAATGAAAACCTAGAATCTAAGTGGATTAAAGAGATCAGATCTATCCCTACTGTAATCACATGCACCTGCACATTCCCCTGAACCCGTAGTAATAACTGCAAAGCTCTACTATCACAGCATTAACAAAAAGAAAAACTGGTTATCACCAGGATATGATAAGATCACCAACGTCTGGATCAAGAAGCTAACTGCACTACACCCACAAATTGCCACAGCCCTGACAGAAATTATCAATAAGGAATTCTCACTACCATCATGACTTCAAGAGGGAAGAGATATCATGATTCCTAAGAAAGAAGAACCAACTGCCAAAGATTACTGGACAATCACGTGCTTAAATACACTGTATAAAGCAATAACATCAGTGATTGATGAACTACTGGAAAAACCCAAAACAACACATCAACTTATGCAAATATATAAAAGGCTGCAGGCAAGGATCTATGGGATGTCTAGATAACCTTCTGGTCAATAAAGCAATATTAAAAGAAGCACATGTATATAATAGTAACACAGTAATCTAGAAAAAATCTACAATAATAATAATAACAATAACAATAACAACAATAACAACAATAACAATAATAATAATAATAATAATAATAATAATAATAATAACAGCAGGGGGAGATACTTAGGCCTAATATACGACGATGT
>JAOBRB020698781.1:0-17069 GCA_027575285.2 Zoanthus pulchellus | reverse complement strand
GGAGTTTCAAACCTTGTTTGGCTTGAAAACTATTCTGTTATAGATAGTCATTTTAGTTTGTCAAAAAGACGATAAAATTAGCAGTTGCAAAAGGAGTCAAATTTACAGTAACATTTGTCAACAGTTTAAACTTGTTTTGTGTATTCCTACCGTTAAATATTTAGTTGACTTCCTTTGTAGATTTCGGTTTTCGATTTTGTATGTGCCCGCGTACAGGCAGCGGCTCACTTGGATTTAAAAGCGCTTGCGCTTAGCTAGCATCATTTGGGTAATATGTATACTAATATTAGTATGTTTGCTAGCATCTGAAACTTGACAGAAGTTATATTTATAAAAAAAACATTTTCGTATTTTGACATGTGACAATCTGCTTATTCACACAACAGGATTATATTGTTAAGTATGTTAGTTTTCGAAGATTGGTTACTCGAACGAGTTGCGGTTAATCTTCCACTGAAGGATGTCTTAAGCTGTCTTTGTGTTTGTAAGCATTGGAAGGTTAGTTATTTGGTCTTTGATATGAATTTTAGAAAGCGGTAATTATGTTTTCGTGAATCAAATTAAAATTATTGCGAATTTGACTTACTATCCTTTGGGATTTTCTATGCTTCACTCGCGTATAATGTTATCCAAAATCTTGTTCATATTCGGAGAACTTAGCCCGGATACGTTCTTTTCGTTAGTAATGGTTTAGATATTATTCTTCAGGAACTAAAAAAGTCTAAATAGAGCGTACAATGATTTAACCAAAAGAGCATAAAAAACGTAGTTAAGGCTGTAAATGCACGGGGCAATTTTTCTACAACTTGCAATGCAAAATGCTGACGATAACGAAAAATAAATTGCGAGTTGCTGTTACATGTCAGACGAGGGTAATGTTTTTTTGCAACTCGCATTATATTTTAATTTTCTCTAAGTTGTATGTTTGTTCAACGTTTCTGGAACTTGCAACATTGCTTTCCCAGAAAGATGTTCATGTGAAATTTTGTCAGCAATTTGCAACGTAGTGACATTGCTAATGCAAGTTGCTAAAGAAATTGCCAGGTATACTGTAACATTGCCTTAAGGAGTCGTGCAATGGATAGTTAGTTTATGCATGAATAAATAGTTTATGCATTGATATCCAGCAATTGCCAGTAATTTTTTCCTGTCCATTAAAAGTAAAAAACACAATGTATTAATCAACCTATGATTCACTTCATACAAATATTTATCATTTATTGTTATATGGAAGTGAGACATGGTGTTTGAGGGAGAATGAAATGGCAATTTTGAGGAGAACCGAAAGAGCGATGGTGAGAGCAATTTTTGGTGCGAAACTCATGGAGAGAAGGAGGACTGAAGACCTAATGGAGATGTTGGGATTGAAGGAAACAGTGGTTCAGATGGCAAAGACGAATGGAGTGACATGGTACGGGCATGTATTGAGGAGGGAGGATGGGCATGTTTTGAAGAAGGCATTCGAGTTTGAAGTGAAGGGAAAAAGGAAGCGAGGACGACTGAGGAAGACATGGAGAAGGAGGTAGGAGTGTTGGTTTGAAGAGGAAGGATGCAGTGAATCGAGTAAGATGGAGAGTGGGAGTGGGAGAGATTGCTGGTAGAGTGGAATATATCCGGTCACCCTCGTTTACGGGGATAAAACCGGATCAAAACTGGATTGATGGTGATGATGATTGCAAATGAGATCATGACCAGCATTTGTTACAAGCTGTTTGTTTGTCTCCATAATGGCAGCCATAGTAATGAAAAGTAAGAACAATGAAATTTGTGTTCCAAGTGTTTTTCCAATAAATTATTGTTGACAAAAGATGAACTAAAATAATATAGTAGATTTTACCTTTCCTTACATATTTGGAGTAAAGTGAAGCTGATTTGGAAGCATTTCTAAAGTTCTATCTTCATTGTTTACTTGAATCTTTATCCAAAATATCTGTAAGCTTCTTGTCAAACATTTGACGAAAATGCTTTCAGCTTGTTTATTTTGTAGTGGATATTGTATTAAAACTCTATCGTCTGAAATAATTTATCTGGTAGCTACTTTGTGGGATGCATATTCAGATGCAGACCTGTCAACTTTTAAGAACAAAAATGTGTGAAAGATTTCACTGGATTCACCATAGCTGGCACCAAGAGTAAAATTTTGAAAATTACATTCCCTACAATGGCTAAAAATGCCTCTTCGATCAAGCATCTTGACCTTCAAAACAACACTATTTTTGCCATACTCTCTGCAGTGAATGTGTGTACTGTCAGCTGATAACAGACGTTTTGAATAGTTTATACTTTTTTTAGATAGAATTTGGAAAATTTTTGATTTTTTGAAAAATACATGAAAATGACCAATAAATTTTTAGGCATCTGTGATGTGTGATTTAAAAGAAAATGTTTGAAAAACATGCAAAATGTGTGAAGCTTGGAAGGTCTGTAGATGGCCTTTGGTGTGACTTTGGGCTCAAAGTCTTTGTAGATGAGTCTTCTTAGCCTCGTATTGGTTTTTGGAAATGACATTGACCAGAATCTTTTAAATTTTTTTGAACATTTTATCACCTGACCGTTTGCTCTCACATTTAGTGGTTTATTAAACAATTGTAAAAAATTAAACTTTTGTAGTAAGCAGGTGATTTGCCTGGCCTTAAAGTACCTAGTAGAGAGAACCCTGACTTGATTATTCTTTGTTTCTGAATGTTGTCTTGCTTTCTGTTGCTTTATTGTATACTGTACTATTTATCTCTATCTTTACATAATTTATATGACTCAGTCAACATTTTACAGTATGACTGTGTTGCACATGCATGGTGGTAATGATGCAGCCACTTAATAGGGCACTATGGCCTCGCAGGTCAGAGGAACTAAGCCTGTAAGAAAACCCTTAAAAAATACTGAGCCTGAATGTTAGCAGCCCCGGACAGCTGTTTCGGTCTTATTGGGCGGCCCACATCAGCGCGACACAGCTAACACACAGGCTCAGATTCCCCCAGAAAATACAATGTAAAGTAGAAGCATAAAGCTTGTGGGATGTGGCTGGAATGTCATATTTTATATTCCAGTCACATCCCACAAGCGTTACGCTTCTACTTTACAATATTTTACAGTGGTAATTCCATCTAGAGATAGAGCTAGCTTTCAAGCTCCTATTTTTCAAACAAATTTTTATTATACTTTGTTTTCATCATTTGTTTTTATGATTATCCAATATACTGCAGTTCCTCATGCCCAGAATATACTGTAATCTTAAAAAATGGATTATATTTATTATGTGGCAATGAAGATAACCCTTGTTTGTTCTTTGCAGAAATTGTTATCTTGTAATAGTTTTTGGAAAGCATACACCTTGCATTGGTTTGATTTTTCAAATGAGGAGCAACCCTCTGGAAATTTAATGACATGGAATGACCCAAACACCTGGGTTCCTTATTGGAATAGACACTTTGATGATGATGGTATTGATGAAAGTAATGATGCCGATGATGATGAATCTAATTGGTCAGTGTTTTACAACCCCCCTAAAAGATGGAAAAGTACTGGCATTATTCACCCAGCATCATTTGATGTTTACAATACAAACAATATTCTTTGCTACAAAAACTTTTTTAAATCTGTGCTGATTTTAAAGAAAATGGGAGAAGGATCTCTTGTGGATTGCCCACTTCATTGTTGTTAGTAGTCATTTGATTAATTAGAGTAATTAATATATTTTGTAATTATTGTTTTGTAATTAGTAGGTCGTGCAATTTGTCAATGAGCTAATTATCACCAGTTGGCTAAAGTTGACATTAGTTTTGTTGTGTGTACATTACATTTGGCAGTAGTCTCATATATTGACTATATGGTACATTGTACCTCTGTTAGGATATGGTTTTCAGGCCGTCCAGTTTAGAACAACTTCTATAATAATGGTATTATTATTGGAATACTTACAAACTGTTTGATATAGTGTGAAATAATTATTCCTTGATGAGAATTAGTTCAAGTGGATTTTGATGGAGATAAACTAACTTTCAAGTTAGGAACTGATTTGGGAGCCGAATCGGGAACCAAGTTAAGAACTGAGTTGGGAACAATGCAGGCTAATGAATTAAAATAACTTTGAAGTTAGGGACAGAGTTGAAAAAATGCAGGACAGTGGATTATACTATCAACCATTCAGCTGTAATAAACTTTGCAAATTTTCCGAAGTTCCAACTCAGTTCCTAGTTTGGTTCCTAACTCGGTTCCCAACTCAAAAGTTTGATATTCTCATTTTGATGGACATGCATTATGTTCTTGTTCAAAGGCCTTATTAAAGAGAAAATAACTAATGGGTAAACTAGTATAAGCTGCATTAGTTTTTTTTGATAAAAAATTTAGTGATAAAGATATAATTTCTGCACCATATAGAATTTAAGATAAAACATACTGACATTTCGGTCATTAGTTTTCTCTTTTTTATTCAGTGTATAGTTTACATTTTTATCACTAAATTGTTTCTGATCTGCTTAAGAAAGGTTATCAAATCAAGCCATTTATAGTTTAGAGCAGGGTCAGAACTGTTAAGGTCTAGTGCCGTGCACTCCTCAAAATGTTTTTGTGAGTTCATACATTACAAGTAATTTAATTTTTGAGCTTTTGCATGTTTTTATGTGTTTGATTGTGCATTTTCTTGCAATGATATGATTAAAACTTAGATTTAATTGAATGTTTTATAAATTGCATATTTTGTTCATCATTATATTGTTAACATTGACTAGTTTATTTTTTGTACCATTTCTGGCAGGTGCGATGGGAAATGAATCAGGAGGAACTGAAAATTTGGAAGTTTGTCTGTTTCCTTGGCAACAAGAAAGGTTGCCGAATGACAAGGATATTGCAAAAATTTTTACTTTTAACAGACAAATGATAACGCCAGATGCTTCCCTAGCTGAAACAGAGGACCGTTCTCTTGAACTGACAATTGAAGAGTACAAACATGAAAAACAGTATAAACTTGATGGGGAAAAGATTTGTTGTTTTGATGATGGAACTAAAGATAGTAGATGCTATGACTTTATTCAGTGGCTGAGAAAAATATTTGTACCAACACTTTATGTGTACTGTGGTCTAGATAGAATGAATCCTGTTCCATACTTTATTCTGACAAGATTAGCTCCAGGCTGGATAGGGGGGTTTTTGACTTGGGTTACCTGCACATGATATTTGGAGATTCTCTGAATTAGGAGTTTTCTCCAGAATAATTATACCCAGTTTATTCTTTTCCAAATATAAAAATGAAATGTTGTTCTCTCCCACAATGCACCCTTATCTGGGCCAATAACTTGGTTTAACATGGAGTACAATATGTCTAAAAGAGGCAAATACAGAGATAGAAATATTATGATTTTCGTTTATAATTTGGTAAAGGAACGGTTTTCACCACTAAACATTATAAATTCTTCATTTCTTAACCATACAGTAGTTGTAGACTTTATTACTACATAATATCATATTCATAGGTACATATTTGATAACCAATAAATTAAAACTTGTGTGAGGTACTGCATGATTGCTTGGAATAACTAGTTTAGTGTCGAGGAGCAAATCTAAATAGAGTTTATTTTGTGGAAAATGTGCGCGTACGACTTACATTCACGAATTGGAAGTATCGGAAAACAAACGAATGAGTGGAGCAAACAGGAGAGTTTTCTAATTCTTATCAACGAGTGAGAAGACGGTCCACTTCTTTGTTGGGCGTAGCCGGAGTTGGTACTTTAAAGCACAATTTTGTGGCGAAAATGTGACGGAATCGAGAGTAGTTTTTTAAAATACTCTTCTGGGCGTTCTTTAGATATCAAAACCGAAAAACAAAACTTTTTGGTCATGTAGCACTATCTAAAACTGATCAGTATGGGTTTTTGCATACTACTTTGGCTAGACTGCCAAAAACTAACAGATTGATTGTTATTTACTGATTTTATGCTTTCCTTTTCCTAAACTTCTTTACGAGCCACGATAATCCCGATAACATGCAAAGAAAGGAAATTGACGGATTTTTGTTCAAGTACTTTTTATGCATTTTCCGCAGGATATGTCAGTGGTGTCTAGTCAGCTAGCGAGATCGCTATCAAGTGCGGACATTCGTTTTGTTGAGTAAACGATTGTGAAATATTGCTTTCCTTTTATGAAATCCCGAATTAAGTTGATTTCCGCTTTTTAATCGTGCCTTGTCGGGATGGGTTTATAATTTTGAATTTTCCCAGGAAGCATGTCTAGTTTTGTTTACAAGAGATATGTTAAACTGAAGTCAGAGTTGTATAAACACATGTGACACGGTTCTGCTAAATTTCTGTTTCGAGCGACAAATAGAAAGATCATGAAAGTGAAAAACTGTAAAACTCGCGAAACTAAACGAGTATTTGGCCAGTCAAGTTCTAAATTTAACTGAGTACCCTTTGAATTGAAAATAACTAGCGGTAAACTTGCTTTGAGCTGCTTACTGAAGTTAGTTTATAATTCGTAAAAATACTTTCTATGGAAAACATTTGTTTTAATAGACAATAGAAGAGACTGAGCCACAAACATCTGCAGTAAAAAGTATTGTAAATATCTTTCGTTTTGAGAAAAGCATTTCAATATTTTAAAAATAATAAAATAAATTGCACGGTTGTGTGCGTATTGCTTCAGAACATCTACTGGCTTAGGTCATTTTGATATTTTCCGTTGCACCGAATGGCAAATGAAATGTCGAAACGAAGGTGTACAGTCCTAATCGTCGTCAATTTAAATTCTTTTCACTACAAGTGTCTTTTAAGATTTATAAAATTTTTAAACCGCTTTAGGCATGTAGGGGTGGCAAACTGACATAGCACTTTAAAAAGTATGATAGAAGTTCCTGAGTATTCCGGTTTCGTTTTTCTGCGGTAGTTGTGAGATTTTTATCGGTTCAGAAAAACTCGTGGTCGTCACGTTGTTGTTCTTATCTGTTGTAATCACAAATTTTTACAACTGAAGGACGTGCACGTTTGTTTGACTCTACATTTGAACAAAAGGCGTACGGGGGTCTAAATTAAAAATCTCGCGCACGCAAAGCAAAACAAAACTTAAGTGTGGCCACCGTCTTTCAAAATTTGTCACGAAAACTCTCGTTTAAAGTGTATCAATTTAACGACTACTCTATTAAACGCTTCGTATCCAATAGATAGACGCTTTCCGAGTCAAAGTAGGATTTTCAGTTACACGCCCTCGCCATAAACGACATTGACGAAGCGAATGAGATGAACATGCCACTCGTTGAGGACGATCTTGATGAAACAGATTAAGTGTTTGTGTAACATTTTTTGTTCAGTTGTTTGCAGAGTAATTAACATGCTCATCAGTTGAGATATATATATATGTATATTACACGACGATTGCTAGAACAGTGAAGAACTTTTGACTTGTCATCACGACTTGCACTATGTCGCAACAGTTATACTTGACATTGTTTTTTAAACTGTACTAATTGTAAATAGTTTTGTTAGCAAGAAAACTTTTGTAGGAAGTGTAAAATATCGATTGTAATATCAATCACTAATGCTGGCAATAGACGCCTCTTATCTAAATAAACGGGCCCACAGGGCGTCAAATAGATCATTTATGGTATTTTATCTTGTTACATAAAGCCTTCTTATATTTAAAATCACGATAACCAAGTCATTTCATTTTACGGTAACTTAACGGCTCACTTTACAGTTGTGATACAGCACACTGTCATATCAGTTCCAAAATACATATTGTTGCTTCTTTCGTGAGTTTCTTTTTGTATTAAATCTAGTAGTCATAGCAACCTGATGAACTCGGCCCTGTAAACGTGACCAATGGTTGAAAGTTAACCGATTCATAGCACGCACTGAAAAACTTTTAAAAACCTTCAAATTAATTTGACAAAGAAAATATACACTATTTTATAGTAAGTGAGTAACGCCAGCACATCAGTCAGTGCAACATTAAAGTTGGAAACTGTTTATTCAAT
Source organism: Zoanthus pulchellus (assembly GCA_027575285.2). Classification (NCBI taxonomy): domain Eukaryota; kingdom Metazoa; phylum Cnidaria; class Anthozoa; order Zoantharia; family Zoanthidae; genus Zoanthus; species Zoanthus pulchellus. The sequence continues at coordinate 9,106 of JAOBRB020698781.1, read as the reverse complement.
CCCTACACCGTACACGATAAATAAAATAAAATCTAATTATGTTTCTTGTCGAAACTCGGATTAAGAGAAATCTTAAGAGTAAATTGCAATTAATCATTAAATAGAGAATCGTCAGTAAAGGTTTGCTTTGACGGCCAGCTAGCTAGAGCTATGTTCTGGGTTTTACGTACTGGGGGTCAGTGTAAGCGGCCCCATTTAGCCTTTAGGTACTGGGGGTCAGTGTAAGCGGCCCCATTTAGCCTTTAGGTACTGGGGGTCAGTGTAAGCGGCCCCATTTAGCCGGGCTCAGTGTACGGGGCACCATTCAGTAATGGGGATCAGTGTAAGCGGCCCCAATTAGTGTTTTTTTTAGCCTGCGTAGCGGCTGTTTAGTTGATTTTCAAATGAAACTGAAATAGAGATATTTTACGTATTTTCAAACATTTAGTTTTCACAAGTGACAACATAATTATTTGAGGAAAAAAACAAAATGTAATCACTTGTCTTTAGAATATTTTAAAACTGTAATTAAGCTGGTGAACTGCGACGGTCATTAAAAAGTTATACAAATAGAGAAAAGTTTACAAAAATGGCCACGGAACGCTTGTATACAATTTGTTTTGGTGAAAGTTTAAACCACAAGTTAAGAACAATCTCAGGCTGACTATAAGAAAGCTTATCTTAACTATTAAAACATAAATTTAACTTAGCAACACAATTCAAAACACGTCTTGAGAAGTCTTGCGTTGGAACGGTGAGGAGCATCGCAGTTGTAACGCCTTGATTGTTTGAGCAGCTAGAAATAAGAACAGAATTAACTGAGTCGACTGAAATCACCAAAATATTATGAACAATAACCCTCTGAAAAATTTACTGCTTCTTATAAAAAAGTTTATACTATTTACTACTGGTTATAGTGGCAGCTGTTGCCAGAATATTCTTGAAGCTTGGATTACCAGCACGTCACATGTTCTACTCTCTTCTACAGCGTTCTGCGACACCACAACAAGCTAAACTAATCAATAAGGATTTTAAAATAATTTGTATAAATGCAATAAAGCCAATATTCAATATTTTAAAACTGCGAATATTTTAAAAATTGCTATTTGATTTCAATTAAAAAGTCCCCCACTTTCTTTGTAGTCAAAGAATATAACAGATATTCTGCTATATTTTAAGTTTTTATAGTTTAATTACAATAATTTGAAAAACCAGTAAAATTTGGTTTAACTTTTTAAAATTTTAGTTTTTTTTAGCATCTTGCCGAGTTGAGGCTCAAAGTCAAAATGTTCATATTTTACTTTTGATCGACGCAGCAGGCCTAATCTTTATATCAAATTCTAAAAATCAACTATAACGAACATAGGTGCTCTTTTATCCCTCTTTTAGTTTTGTTTTAATTGAATGCAGGCCGCATCTTCAGTATTTCAGTTTTTAGAAAAGAGTGTTTCACGCATGTTTGGCCAAGAAAAGAATCTCTGTTTCTCTTTGTGACTTTAGAATATTTTGTAAATGTATTGTATGCAACACGAAGTTTATATCTTTTAATATATATATATTTTTTTTTTGACCGTTTTTTAAAATTCAGCTCACGTATAGTAGATCGCCAACTCATATTCTTTCCATACGTTTTCTAAGTACTTTAAAAAAAAAAGTTTTGAAATGCGGCAACTGTTTTGAATTACGAAATGCGTGGCGTTTTTACTTAGTCTTATTCAAGTTTTTTTTTTCTCATGTTGTCCTTATTTTGGGGGGATTCGAGAATCGCTGTTTACATTTTGTTATTAATTAGGAAAGCGGTAGAAGTTGTCGATAATTCTAGTGTTCTCATGAAAGAAGGCCACAGGTCTGCTTTACAATGGTCTAGACGTCAGCCACTTTGGGAAATGTATTAGAATATTACATGTAGAAATTCTAATATTAAAGTTAGCTTTTTGAAAAAAGGTTTATACTAAGATATAAGTTATAACATAACATTAGTAAAGTTAAATGGAATTTTAAAATGCATTGTTGAAGATCGCTTATTTTTTCAACACGAAGATTATATTTTTTGATATATAATTTTTCTTACTTGAAGTTGAACATTTTTTAAAATTCAGCTCACGTATAATAGATCGCCGCGCCAACTCATATATTTCTTTCCATATGTTTTCTACTTTAAGAAATAAAAAAAAGTTTTAAAATGCGGAAGCTATTTTGAATTACGAATTATTTTTTCCACTGTTCATTGACATGCACAATTATTTTTTATTTATATAAATTTATATAAATAAATATGAAAAGGAGCGCTATTCATGTTTTAAAAATTATTTTCTTTAAAATAATAGTTTTTGTCGGATAACGTTTGACAATAACATTTGCGAGCCGATTAATTTTTAAAAAATTGTGGAAAAATATAAAGGAAGAAAAATTTATGATTCGAACATTTTACAGGAAGCGCGAGTAATTCTTGAAAATACGCAGCTTCCTTTAATTGACCGAGTCAAGCTTCTTTGAATTTGTCTTGCCTGTCAGAAAGATCGGACGTGACATGCTTTTCCGGTATGCTAACTTCCCCAACAAGTAAAACTATTTAATGAATTAAGACTATGAATATATGCGCTATGCCGTTATTACTGTTAATAAGAAAGTAGAAAGACGCGCTTTGGGGGCTCAAGATGAAGTTTATTAAAAATTTTCTCAATTTCTTGTTTAACGATCGAATGACATTACGGTTGAATCACCGTCTATTTCTTTACGGTGTAATCTTTTAAAACAACTGCTCATAAACACTCTTTGAAGCCCTGATATGGATGATTTTTGTATTATTTTAGCGATTAAGCCGGTAAAACACCTAGACAAGGATGTCTCGGTTTCTTAGCTACCAAATTTGTTGATTCGAATGTTTGGAATCTTACGTCAGTCCCTAAATAGAATGTAGTCACATGAGATACTGACTAACGATGACTTGTCATTTTGAACCAATCAGTGATAGCGTTTAGACAATACTTACTTAGGCAGACAATTGTAAGCCAATCACATGTGAATGACATAATTTACTAAAATAGATTCCGAAGACGAGTATTTGAAAAACGCAAAATCCGAAGGTCAGCGAATAGAACGTCGCTTAAAGATTTTGACGAGCAAATACGTACGTAGTCGATTTTAAGAATTCATAGAACAGGAAGTTATTTCATGGACATCTCGTTCTACGAGGAGCAAGTTATGCCTGTAAATTCACCTCGAGAGAACAAAATGTACGATAAATCAGCATTACAGCTGGATTTGAACTCAAATGCGCCGAGGCGACCACCAAAACATTTGTTTGATAATGTTAATGTGAACAACAATGCGATATTAACTTCGCCAGACTTAAATTTGTTAAAACTTGATTCACCTGAACTTGAAAAGTTGATTATACAAAACGCTGGAGGCCTGCTTACTACCCCAACACCAACCACATTGTTCAAACGAGACTTAACAATTACTGAGGAACAAGAAATCTATGCGCGAGGGTTTGTCGAAGCATTGCAAAAGTTACACCAGCAGGCTCAACCAGAGGTAAGCGCTGTGGTCACGTCGTCCGAAACCAGCAAGAGTCTACCTACAACAGAAACGACTTCTAGAATCCCAGTATTCGCTGGTAGAACGTTAGTAAGTTCAGCAAACGAATCAGTGCTTACTAAGCTTACATCATGTACAAATTCTATATCAGCCGCGCCAAATACTTTGTCGACCATTTCTTCAAATTCACTTCCGCTCGAAACTTTAGCTCCAGTTGTGGCAATCACCGAAACAGGGAATCCTCCGCAGACAAGAGAAATTATTTATCCTAAATTCCAGCTGCAACAGTCGGGATCAAATACGATTCCTTTTCAAACAATTGGTTATGGTCAGCCCAGCACGAGCCAAGCACAGGTTTCGTCTTGTTCGAATTTCGACGAGCAAGGAGGTCAAGTTGTCCCGGGAACACCACCTCTCCCACCGATTGATTTAGACTTGCAAGAAGAACGAAAAAACCTGAGAAAAAAACAAAGAAATCGTAAAGCAGCATCAAAGTGCCGAAAAAGAAAGCTTGAGAGAGAAGCTCAATTAGAAATGAAAGTAAAGGAAGAAAAGGAAAGACACCAGAAACTTCAATTGGTGGCCGTTGAACTGAGAAAACAAGTTTGCGATTTGAAAGAACAAGTGATGAAACATGTGTCTGCAGGTTGTAAAGTAATGTTAGCAGGCCAGTCGGAAAGTATCATGGTTTGAAAACAAGAATATTGATAGACATGGAGGTTGCTACCCAGTGTCCTCGATTGGACCAATGCAGAACTGGCACCGTACTACACTATCAGTAAAATATCGATCCAATATATATTATGATGGTTGACGCCATTGATGGCCAAAAAACAGTTAACGTTTGAACTCTATGGTAAATGCCGTTACAATCAAATTTTTGGTCTGAAGTTATACGAATATAACGATTTTGTTACAAAAAGACATAAACATATTGAAACGAAAGATCGCCATGTTTGGTTTATGATGCAACTACTCTTTATTCTGTATTGAGACTGAGAGCTGTTAAAACGTACAAAAATATTTATTACCCCGATGCAACTGGTTTTAATCGATGTTTTATTTATTTCCTTTAACTGTATTTGGATCAAGAAGTTGAAAACTAGTACTGTAGACAATGTGCCGAGACATGTTTTTGCGTTCGATAACGTTTGCAACTTTAAACCTATATTTGTTTCGCTGCTCGAAGCGATGTTTGACGACTACCTTCAATAAATGTAATGTTACCATTATTCTAGACGATAGAAAATTAACCTAACAATTTTTATGTGTTAATTTTATTTTGAATGCTACTGTACTACATTGCGTTATGATCGTTTTGTCAAATACAATAGAACTTTAATCTTTATAGAAGTTTATTATCTCCTAAAACAAGAATTAAGGTATTAAAAAAATCTATAAAATGCGATGTTAAAATATTGCGAATTGAATAATAAAATAATGAACGTGATATTAAAGTTGTTGCTTGAATTTTTACAACGGTTTCTTTACAACAGCTTTCGAATTTCAACAAAAGCGAAATCATTTTCTTCGGGGTTTTTCCCGCGATAGTGTAATTGAGACCGGAAGTCATTTACGCGTGGTAATCAACTGGTAGGCTCGTGACAGGAAAAAATTCTAAAATATCAGCTATGTGCTGTGTTTATCTATAAACAAATTACATTGGATTAGTATTTTTTTGTAATTTGCAAAGGTTTATTTATAAATTACTTATATTTATTTAAATAAGTGAAGTACTTTCCTGCTCTAAAATCCAGGACTTATGACTTTTGGTTTAAAACTTAAGTTATAATTATAACCTGCAATAAAGAATTCTTTCTACTGCATAATTTGCAATTGAAAACTTTCACTTTACTAAACAGTATCTTTCACTTTTAAAAGCTAATGAAACAATAAAAAGTATGCATTTCACAAGCTATTTCTTAATAAAACAGTTTTGAAAACACATACTGTAAATATCCATCTTGAAACTGGTGATTTAATTTAACCCTAAAAATTACATACTGTATCACACAATAGATAAAACTTGACTCCACACTAAATATAGTACTTCTAACAGTATGTTGGTTCAGTATTTTTATTTTTTTTTATATGTGAACAAGCCTCCGAGAAGGAGTCGAAAGCTTGTATGCTTTAATTTATACAGTATTGAGTAATTGTTTAAAATTTTGTTTATAGTATAGTACTTCTTTTATATAATAATAATAATAATAATAATAATAATAATAATAATAACCTTTATTAATGTGTCAAATTCTCTAGTTAACAATTAAGTAACTAATTGTGGACACCTTTAATAATAAATAAATAGAATATAAGCTCAAAATAATGATATCTAATTTATATATATTACATACCTAACTTATATATATTACTTAATTAAATTTATCTTAAAGCCCACTACAAATTATCCCAACCCACATATCTATCCCATCCCTAAAAATGTACAAACTGTTGTATAACAATCAAACCCCTCTACAATTATCGATTCGATTCACTATCGCCTCGTATGCCACTTTTTTGTTCTTATCACATTTTGACGTCATCTGTGATCTATTACTGAACAGACGCACGGCAACATGGAATCTATTTGTTAATTACATAATTAAAAATATCATTTAAAACCCACCAATTTTTTTTTCACTTAGGTTTAAGATTTTTTTTTATACTGTTTTCGTATTTAGCTTTCCGTGTACGTGTGTGTGTGTAGGATTTGTACAAAGATTTTTACGAAATAGTTAACAATGCCGCTTTATTGATATTTTTATTATGATATCAATGTCTGCCTTGATCTAGGGTGGGCCATCCTGTACAAGCCTTAATGGTTTTTTTATGGTTCTCCCAGCTGCAATTTTCTATAGATGTAATTATTGTAATAAGTACATTTTGTATTGTAAGTGGCAAAATAAATAAATAAACAAACAAACAAACAAACAAACTAACTTATCCCAACCCACATGTCTATCTCATCTATAAAATATATTAATTGTTGCATAACAAGTAACCCAGTCTACAATTATCATTAAGTAATTCCTCAATGTTTACTTGGTCAATCTTAGATTTAAATAAATTAAGTGATGGTACCTCTTTTATAGCTTTATCTAATTTAGACCATAAAAATGGTCCCATATACCTAATACTATGCTTTCCAGTTTTCACAGTATTGAACCTATGAATGTTAAAGTCATCTGCATTTCATAGAAAATAATTCTTATTAGAATTATTTATCTGTTTCTTAAAATCACAATCTCTTACAGGAAAACTAATGCTTTATTCATAACTCTTGACAAGAATGGATTACTAAATTCTGGTTTTGTTTGCAAAGGTAAAGATTAGGGTGTTGGGAATTAATACACCTTGCATTTGAACAATTGAAAATCTTTATGTGACTGAACATGTGTAAAGGAATATTATCAAGACTGAGTTTCCTTATTTCCATCCCAATTTATAACTAATAACACAGACATATAGCCAGACTAGCTTTTGCAATTTCTAAATGCCTTTGCAATCATCAACTGCAAAATATACCACTTAAATATATATATAAAAATTATATATTTTTTAATATGATTTGTACAATTACTATTCTTTGAGCACAAATAAAGTTGTTGTTGTTGTTAACTAGCTCTAGCGCTAACAAAATAACAAAATCGTGAACAACTTGGTATACATAATTCTATGTTATTCAAGACAAGAGCTACCCATAGGGTCCATGTGCATGCTTGGGTAGAAGCTTATTTGTAATTTGACCTGCTATTAATACAGTACAAAGTGATTTGTAGCAAAGCAAAATCACTGAAACAATCAACTCAACTGTAACATAAATCATTTAAGACACTAATTATAAATGTTAAATAGCCTTTAGTATAGCAAGGAAACTTTGTACAGTAGTAATTGTTAAATGCATTTTAATAGCTGCAAAAACTTGAGTCTAAGAAATGAAATTATGTTCTTTGTAAAATTTTAGTGAGGAGGAAGATTCAAACAGACTATACAATGACTATACAATGTACAGTCTTAAGAAACTGAGTTCTTCAATTTGTTTAACAGTTTTGAGGACATCTAAATTACAATTTTTATGTTATTAGTCAAGAGTTACATGAACATGTTTTCAAAAACACTTAGTTTCTTATGTCAGCTACATTTCACTGATATGATCAAAAAATCGAAACTGAGAGCTTTGGTTGAGATCATTGCAAATCAATGTTTTCACAAGTGACTTTAGCAAGGGTACAACTACATCAAATGCTCCATTCTCCTTATCAGAATTGGCTCCTTTTACACCACGGCATAACAAGTTATCCCTTAGATCCAACTCTTCAAGTCTGCAGGGTAACCACTCAGACAGTGAACTCACAAAAACATTTACTGATGCAACTGTGATCCGGTTAGCACTAGAAATGAATGAAAAGTATGCTTTAGAATAAATTGTGACTTTATTACTCGATGATACAGTACATGTTATAAATAAAATTCTGTAAATTAATGTAAAGATTACATTGCAAGCAGAAGGAAAAATCACTGCTGCAAGTATGTACAACACAGAAAACTTGATAACCAGTTATATCTGTTCTGTAATGTATGTAGTTATTAGCAGTAGCCGGTTCGTTATCACCTTATAACCACCCAAACCTACCAGTAAACAATGCTAATTAGGAGGAACACGTTCTCAAATACAGCTTGCTTACATCTGCCAAGGCTATAATTACATATACACCCCCTTTTCTAATGACACATATACAATGAATCTTGATCCATAATTAGGCATTTAAATACTTAGCACACAAGTTGTAATTCACAAAATATATCAAATGTACCTTTTGTCTTATTTATCAGTAAAAATTAATTGTTTAACAAATGTATGGTATATATTATAAGGCTTCCCTGGAACAAGCCACTTTCAAAATTTAAAAAATACTCTTATTCAGTTTGCCCTACTGTTAGCAATCCATAAGGCCAAGTAAAAAAATATAATAGTTTCCCGTCCCCGCCCGCCTCCTTTTTGCCTGCCCGCTCCTTTTTTTAAATATTATTTATTATTTTCTTATGTTTATAGACTTTAAAGCAAAACTGGCCAAAACCCGATTTGTTTTATGCCTTTAATGTAAAATATAACTAGAAATACAACTGAATCGATGAAACTGAATCAGTAATTGACGGGATTAGTGTGACTGCAATAAAATGAAACATGAAACTAGTCTGAATGTTAGGAAATTTCTCACCACTTTGTCTTCTCGTGTTTTCCGGCATCTGCTTTTGCGAGGCTTTTTATTATTATAGCTGCAGAATATCTGTGTTCTTGTTTGCATTGTAAAAATGCCTTACTTCATTTGCACTGTCATTCGTACAAAAAAAGTATTGAAACCTTGGTTTGCGAGAACTGTTGTGGATGGATCGATGAGATTGACTGACCTGTTTAGTGAATTTTCAACGACAACAGCTTGCAAGGGAGCTTGAGATGCTGTCTTACTCGTGCGGAGCCTGTTTCCAAATTGTGGAAGACCTTAGAGAGGGAGAAATCTTCAGTGTCGTCTTCGTGAACGACAAACTAACCTGCGAGTCACCGATCGAGGCACCGTACTAC
>JAOBRB020698670.1:0-17073 GCA_027575285.2 Zoanthus pulchellus | reverse complement strand
GTAGTAGTAGTAGTAGTAGTAGTAGTAGTAGTAGTAGTAGTAGTAGTAGTAGTAGTCGTAGTAGTAGTAGTAGTAGTAGTAGTAGTAGTAGTGGTAGTAGTAGTAGTAGTAGTAGTAGTAGTATAGTAGTAAAACAAGCTCTATTGGCATGACGCAAACTTTTACATATTTATTGCCAAAGCATTTTCACATATTTTGTAACAAAACTTTGAAGTATTCTGCATCAAAACAAACTAGTTATAAGAATAAATTATCAAAATTTCAAACAAATCAAATCATAAGATGTTCAAAAATTGCAAACAAATAAAATCATATGCGACAAAAAAAAGAATCGATAAAGTTCAGGACTATAAATTATCAGTAATTATTTTAAAAGTACTCATTTATTGTTGTGGGGGTAATGACTTTTGTTTTGATAAGCATTTGAAAATATGATTTGAAATATAAGTAATTGCTTTATTATTATCAGTATAGTAGCAGTAGCCGCAATAGTAGTAGAAGCGGGTAATCTGTTGCGCCGTATGTTGTGAACTAAAGAGTTGCCGCCACACTTTATTTCAATTCTAAATCATTTACACTTTGAGCTTCTATTTATGTTGAAATATAAGTTACATTTGTCTCTAAATTTGGTGATACCATAAAAGATATGTGTGTCATAGGTGGATTTTCCCTGTTGAAGAAATTTAATTTTTTAGGTCATTTTAACATCAGCCGCCCCACGGAATCTAGTTCTAGAAAGTAAACTTTTCCTGATTTTCGCTTGGTGTGTCTAAATGATAATAACATCAACAAGATTAAACAATTAATTGAATTGTAGTCTACTAATAATAATCAGTTCTAGACAATTCTCGACGCGTTATTTAACTTTACGGTAAAGTCAGGAAAAGATATATATATATATAGATACGTTGTAACCCCTTAATCTTATGTAAGTTTGAATAAAAGAAATATTATCTTAATTACAAAATTAATCAATGCAGTAATACTTACGGCACATTTGTTTTTCTTTACCCAAGTAAGAATTCCAAGAATTCCAGAGATAATAATCTAGAGAAAAAAGTCCGTTATTAAGTCAATTCATAAGTTGTAATCAGACAGATGAATCAAGAAAAGCTCATTGACATAACGAGTACTCAAAACCAGCTCTAAGCTTCTCGCTGAATAATATTCATTGTATACTGAAATAAATATACAAATTCACTTTTATGATTGCAAAAACCTTTCGGAAGATACATAGAGTGCTTGCAGTTTTGGCTAATTTAGTCATTACCAGGTTATCTATTGCAAACACACAATAATTTACTCAAAGTTTCGAACAAGTACACTTTTTCGTGTTGTAAGGTTAAACTTGATAAGATAAATATCAAGCCTTTGTCTGGTTAGACTAATTCATTTGGTACGATGTCAGTCTATCGTGCGGGAGATTCGGGTTTGGTTAATTGAGGAGATGCTGTCTTTGCTATATTGCAATATGGTTAGACTTTGACGTTTTTTCTCGAATAAGGACGTTAAACCGTAGGCCATGGGAGACTTCTGTGTTTATGTGTGTATGTCGGTTATGTGAAGGTGTCCGTCCAACCCATAGTGGTAAAGTGGAAGACCCCCTTTGGCCGACTAAAGTAAATCGTCATATTGTCATGTTTATTATTTCTTTACATTAGTCGCTGGAAAATGAAACAATATAGAAAGCAATCTGATGCTGGAAAGAAAAGGTTAACGTTTCTTTTAAAAAAATGAGGCCAAGAATTCGAGCGACGAGGACATGGTTCGCTCTTCATGTTGTACGGCTCATTAACTACGGTCTTGCTTTCTTGCCTTAGATTGTGTGAATACGAAAACGTTAAAAGGTTGCTCCGTTAAGAGAAAGTTTTAATTATTGTGGCGCCCTAGAAATTCCCAGCAACTTTTTAGAAAAGATCTTTTTACGATTTGATTGTGAGATTCCATTTTTAATTTTGAGTCGTCGGAGTCAAATGTTTAATCCGAGAAAAAGATTACCGGTTACCCAACCTCAAATAACATTTTTAAAAAGTCTAAACCCTAACATCCGGTTTGACTCTGAATCGAAGCAAGTTTTGAAGCATCATTTTTTCATGTGATTTCGGATTAATAACAAGTTGTTTTAGACAATATTGCCTAAAGATGGTTCAGTTGAAGATGTTTTACTTGTTGTAAAGAAAACAGTTGCGATAAGCAATTAACTGGACACATTTACAAAGGAGAAAGTGAAGAAAACCATAACGATCTGTAAACCGGTCTATGACAAATTCAAGGGGCGCGGCAAGGATGTGCGGTCGGTGCAGTTGTAATATCTTTGCCTCTAATCTTAAAAAGTGAACGACAACTTTTAACCTTGAAGGTTATTTGGAATTCTGTTTGAGCCGTGTCCTGAATTTTGGAACACTTTGTTGAGGAGGCCTCGCGGCATTCAGTAGATGCATTTAAGCCGCAAATTAGTCCAGTATGCAATCCACAATTTTGCCGATCGCGTGATTCTTACGCAAGTTTTGTGTGTTATTGCCGAAGCAAAAATAGTTGACGGTTGTGGTTGATTTTGAATTATATGCCAGTTATTTTATAAGAATTGATTTGATGTTTAGAAGGAGTATTTTTGTATCACAAATTTCCCGAACGCAGCCTAAACTGGGTATACATACTTTTTTATAAATAACAATCGTATAGTTTTTCTTCCTGATTATTATGTGTCTTATTAGTATGTAATTCCTAAATCATTCTCTAATTAAATAATTTCAAAATGCACGCTCAGTTATAAGAATAACTTTATAAGAGCAATAAGATTTAGATTGGCCGAAAATCAAGAACAATTTATGAACAAGCTCATGCTGTGGCTGAAAAAAGCAAAAATGTCTCTCGCTAAAACTGTTGCTCTCAGTTTATGCAAATCTCTCCTCGGACAACATTTGCAAAAAACTCCAATTACCTAAAAGTGTTTTTGGTGTTTCGACAGGGAACAAATCTACGAGAGTCTAGTAAGAGCTAAACTGAATCAGAATAATGTAATGGCATGCGTTCGGTGTGTAGATATATAGAAAGAAATGAGAGAAAAATAACATATATAGCCCTTGGTGGGAATCGAACCCCACATCTTCGGTTTACTAGTCCCACGTGTTAAACACTACACCACAAGGACCAACCACGCTGGTAACGCAGCCGGGCAGTGTTATGTAGATATGGTTACTGTAGGGGTTCCCAGAGCGTTGATTTTTCTCTATTGGTAAGTTGTACACCGTAAATTATAGGTTCGTATATATGGTCTTATGTGTAAATTAATGTAATGAAAGTGCGTTCGGTTTGTAGATATATAGAAAGAAATATTATATAGAAAAAAATGTTATTTTTCTCTCATTTCTTTCTATGTATCAGAAAAGTTTTTATAATGAAATTCAACGTTTAATTTAACAATATTTTTTCACCTAAGTGGTTGAAAGAAAGTTTTTTATTCTTTCAAAAAAAATGATAACACAAATGAAATTAATCAATCACACAAAGGCTAAAATTCTTCGCGCGCTTTCTTCTAATGCAATCAGATCAAGACAAAAAGCATTGTATCCAAATCATGCATATTAAATACAAATTCTATAAACGGTTTTCAGAAAAAAAAATTAGCCATGAAAAAGGAAACATGTCTCAAGTATTTCAAGAGATAGTCTACAATTGTGTTTTCTTTTAAAACTTCACCAAAGGGCGACGCAATTGTTGCCAAAACAACATATTTCGCAAACGAGGGACCAATGGGCGTCACATTTTGCCGCTAATTATACTATAGAAAAATGCCCTCCGTCGTAAACCAATCATCACCAAGTAATTTGGTCTTTTCTCCTATAATAAATATTAGCATTACAAAATTTCCGTGTGTTTGAATTAAAAGAAACAATTTATTCTTAAGTGCATTTTGAAGCTGTTTGTAACCAAGTATTTTTTGAAAACCATAGGCAGCTGTAAACACTTCTGTATTCAAATTCAACCATTCATTTTGATTTTTCGATTTCCTCGGAACCAAACAACGCACAAGATGTATTGTTGATTAACATATAACATAAACGTTTAAAAAAAACATTACTAAACAAATAGTTCCTTAAATTTTAGTTCTTTCTGTTTTCAGCAAAAACTTCTTTTTAAGCTTCTCCTTGATGAATGCAAAGACACTTAAGCCTGGTTTTCATATAATCTCTTCGATCTCCTCTCGCCAATCGCATGAAGTAGTGCCCTCGCGATCCAAGAGATTATATGGAGACACTTCTTTCGCTATAGAAATACTGAAGCGATTCGGGCGATTGTGCGGATAGAGCACTGTTCTATCCAGGAGATCTGTATGTGAATTGCATGAACCGTATCGATCTTATGTAAGCCATTTCATGCGATCAGCGAGACTGATGAGATCGAAGAGAATATCATGGAAAACAGCTAGGCTTTATAATAACAAATACAGATATTTTTTCTCTCAGCATTGCAAGCGTTAACGTTATTCAAGCAGATTATGAATGAAGAGAACAATGTTTAACTTCAGTAAACAAAATGCCTGTAACTAAATGAGAATTCCCGGAGAGAGAGAAAAAAAAACCTAAAGAGCTTGTGCAGGTGTTTGGAAATGTCTCTTAGCAACAGAGTTGATTTAGCCTCTATCTTTGCTTTAAAAAAGCTGATGCATTGTCACAAAAATTTTAAGACTATAAAAATGTCAAAATCTAATATAAAATCAAACCAAGTTAGTATCAATTAAAGGCAGAGCCAAACGGTTTCAGCTCACATCAAACAGCGCGCTCACAAGATGTATCAATTGCAATTTACGACTAAAACATAATTTTGATGCTTCCTTATTCCCAAAATATTAATTGCTGTTATTAGTGCGGGTTAAGCTTCGTTAAAGATAAAAATAATAGCTAACTTTAACACTAGCAAACCATTTTAAGAAAAAACGTGGGAAGATCTTTCTATAAAAAGGATGGAATTTTGCGTTTTAAACAAAAGCTTGACCATCGCTACATGCGGGGAAAGAGAAACAGTTATTTTTCCTCAGTAATCGTATGCTTCCGTTTTCATATTTCTATAAAATTAGGTAAAAGATCGTTAGAATAAGGCATGAAATGAATAGTGTTATATCCAGTTTATCAGTTGAAAACCTTTAAAAACAGAGGATAGATTTTGGCGTTTGACGCCAAACTGCAATAACAACATTATACTTATAGTAAACAATACTGCGTCAAATAATGTTGGATTATTTCAAGTTGCTTTTAAAGCTGTTATCAAAAGAGTTTCCCATCAGAGCAATCTTTCCTTTTCAGTTTTATTTTTAGTTACAAATGATAACCACTGAACAGATGAAAGCCGAACTACTCTAAAGAAATACTAACAAGGCTAGCGCTTTGCCGACATAACAGAAATGTTTAGATTAATAGAAATGATTGCTACATACCCCCAAACTAGACCATAAGCCGGTCCCATCGCCTCCTCCATAGCTGATCCACACAATACCGCAAATAAAGATCGCAAGACCAAACGCTAGAAGCATAATTCCAACGATGCCTGCGGCTTTTGCTTTTCCATCTTCGACAGGTCGAGCCATCTTTGGAAATCTCTGAGACTAGTCCTCTCTTTCTCTCTCACAAAATGAAGATAAATGTAACAGCGGGGCTTTACTTTTCTAATATATTTGAATATATTAATATTCAAGTGCTATAGCAACAGCGAAAACAAATCATTAATATGTTTTTTAAAAGTAATATAACAAAAGCATTAGTCACCGCTTGGTCTCAAGGCACTCAACGAAGGTTTTTCTTTTCGCAAACTTATTCTTTAGCGACTTTTTTCACTTAAAAAAATATTACTAGTCTTTGAACTGTAACATCTTAGCGAATGCAACTGTTTATCTTCTCAATTTTTGATTTTTCTCTTGGGCGGTATAAAATGCAGTTTTTCTTCGTAACTCGATGAAAGCTTTCTTAATCAGCGCGTATACTGTTATTGGTTGTGATGATGACAAAAGGCTCCTTCATGCGGGACAGCTCAGTTATTTTACACAGAGTTAAGTAACTACGTTATAATCATGTAGGTGTTTAGTAAAGAGAGCGTTTGTATCTGTTTATATTAGTTACTAATTATGTAAACTTTTTTCACTCCATTGGTCTTTGTTTGAGCCAAAACAAAATATTATTTATCATTCCTAAAATATTTTGAAAATATAAACTTGCTAAGAAGAAAAGGAGATATTTCAAAAATACAAATACAAGTGTTTTAAAATGCTCAATACCTACGAATAGATGATAACCACATGACAACAATCACCACTTTCACACATACTTAACTTAAACCAAGCTATTGTTTTTCTAGCTCGAGAAAAAGCAAAGATTTTACTGAAATGCAACTTTAAGCCAAAATCAGTGTTAGTCTAATGTACAGGTTTACGCACTCAACCGTCAACGACTCAAGCCATGCACAATCACAACGTGCGAAAGGGTTTTTTAATCTTTTTTTTTTACTTTCTATTTTCTTTCTTGTTCCTGATGTTTTTAGTTTTACATCAATTGAATACTTAAACAAACACGCTTGTGTTTTAGATAACAAACTTTGATATAAAAATCTGATTGCTTCTTCAGAAGAGATGAGAAGCCTCGAAACATATCACTTCAATTAAAACAATGAAACTGAATAATGTCGTTTCACCAATAATTTTGTTATGCTCCTGCTAAAGCGCCGACTTGGAATAAGAACAAATTCTGTTTTTCAAGGGTGCAGGAAAAGTCTAATTTTTATCAGTTTTGAATTTCCCAAGAACATTAACATAAGTGACGTGGCCTAGTTTAATAAAAAGTTGAATTGGTATTTTTATGAAAAAGTATAAGTACATAGAAAAAAGTTCAGAAGCACTATTTAACTATGCTAGATTATTAGCCCAGTTCAGTTCAGTTTATTTTTGTCACACTTATAACAACTAGAAATACATGAAATGCATAAATAGGAAATAATAAATAATAAATAATAAATGATAAATAATAAATAATAAATAAAAATAGCGGCGAGAAGGACCATAAAAACCACAAGGCTTGAGCGAGATGGTCTTCCTCGTTACAAGCATGCAGTGATAACTAAAGTTGTCTCAAAATTGGTCAGGTGGACTTATGTTTAAATTAAATATTATGAAGTTAAACAGAAAATATTTTTTATAACTAGCAGTTCTTACAAAGAAGGAAGTGCAGACTTATAATGCAAGGATTTTCATTCTTCTTCTTTATGGTCTTTTTTGGAATGGACAGTTTTTTCGACATGAGCATGAGACAGTGAGAAAAAGGCATGTCAAAGAAGGCATTGACACTTTTACTAGTTAATGAGACTAGTATTGAAAGAATCCGTATTTTTCAATGCATTTCACAGTATGTAAATGAACTTAAATGAGTTTTCATTCAGATTTCGCGATTATTTTTAACAGTGATCAATGTGTAACAGAAATTCGGCTAAATTCTGGGTTAAAGTTGCTTACTTTGGAATCAAAAGGAAATTACGAAACCACAGTTGCAGCTGAGATAGTTTTGACTACGTACGTTTAAAACAAAACCTGAACTTTAAGGCAACATTTCTGTGTCACGCAGCAACAAAAGGCTTTGTTTTGTAACAACGCCGTAGATAATTAAACAATAGCTAATTGCGAAACAAGAAGTTAACAAAAGAACAGAGAAATTGCACGTGCCAGGAAATTGTTCAGAAAGAAAATAAATCCTTCAGTACAACTTTCATCTTGACTACAAAATAGTTTTAAAAAGATAAGAAAGAATGAATTTTAACCGCAAGGCACATTTTCTTCCGATTATGTGATTCTACGGAAAGCAACATCAATTGTCTTAAATACATCTAAACTAAGATACCTAGGAGATTAAGTGTAAAGACAAGAAGTCTCTGCTTTAGGAATCTTGAATTAGCTGAAGGGGATAGCTAAAGAGAAACCGCCGTTAGTAGGAACTAAGGACAACACAAATGTTCAGGAAACCATCTTCTCTATCTGCCAGCTGCATTGTCCAAAGTGCTAAGCTTCTGGTACAAAGTTCGCTGACAAACTTAGTTTTAATTAAGGAACAAAAGGAATTTGCATACATTTTTGTAAAAAGGATATAAATACTGTACGAATAATTTAGAATGAGGAGAGTGTTGTATAACAGTAGTAGCAGTCGGTTAGTTGAAAGTAGTCAGTTCTCAAGTTCAAGCCTTCAAATTAAACAAGCCGTAGGTAGTCTCGATTGTTAGCTACGGCCAAAAGAGCTATCTATCAACTGGTGGAGAATCCGGATCTGGGTGGGAAAATTTTGCATTTTTTTTTTGAAAATTTGAAAAATCCCCTCCAGCTTCCCCTAGAAGATACTTTCTGACAGGTCTTTAGTGTAACTCAGAGGCTTGAAAGCAAACAGAATCAATAAGCAAGAATGTGTGCCATCTAGTTTGTAGCGTTTTTTACTTCATTTTATTGACTCGAGAACACACTTTACTAATCTTATTTCACTTCTATTTACAATGTTCAATATATAAAAAAATAATTCAGTTATACGGAACAGATTCATGTTATCCTGATCACTGAATCATATCAAACTTATGAGAAAACATCCGTTGGGAAAGGAAACAGTACAAAAGTTCAAAACTTTAATCAAATGACACAACATCAGTGTCATTTGAAATAAAAGTAGAAAATATTATTCTTTATTGAATAGTTTCATCCTAAGATCTTCCTATGACAAGAAGATCAAGAAGTGCCGAGTTACACTCATTTCTACAAGAAAAACTTTATAAGGACAACGAGGCTCAAATTGACTAAAGCTAAAAACCAATTTAAGAACAATCTCAGGCTAAGGCTCCGAACATCTATGAAACTGTTTTACTTACTTAGCAACAGAATACAAAGCACAAGAAGTCTGACTCTCGGTGTTTCACATTTATCATAAAATGCGAGGCGCGTCATTTTCCAATTCCTTGATTGTTTCTATTGCGTTTTTTCTTCAATTTGAGCAGCTACAAGTAAAAACAAATTAAGAACAATTTAAAGCTGAAATTAACAAAAAATTAAAAACTATGAGCCTCGGAAAAATTTATTGGTTCTTGTAAAAAAAGCTTGTACAATGTTGAGTTCAGTAAAGTTTGTTATTTTAATTTGTCTCTTTTGCTGCTTTTTGAAGTAAGAATAGCTGTCGAAAAAAACTTAGGATAGAAATAAATAGAAAGAAAAACAATGTTGTCACTCAACATTAATCCAAAAAACTACATTTAAGATTGGGGAAGCAGTTTTTTTATAGCTCTTTAATAAATAGAGATGCATAGAACACATAAACTGTTTTAAAAACAAGAAAACAGAAAAAGTTGTTAGAGCGAATTTGTCATTATCTAGTGGGCGGCCATTGGATAGGCATTTGGGTCTTCTGATACAGCTCCCGGAGGAGCGGCTGGATTGACTGACGGCTTGGTTTGGTAACCCTGGTCTTGCTGTGAGTAGGCTGGCGGAGCTGCTGTGCCTTGCTGGGGGTAAGCTTGCCCTGAGGTCGTCACCATGACGGAGCCTTGCGGTACCATGGCAACTGGTTGCTGTACAATCACCGTTGTGTTGTTTGCAGCCTATTTGGAAGGCAAATGATTATCAACTATTATCTTTAGTTACTATTATGTAAACCACAAAAATTATGCGAGCTGTACTGATATTTTATTGATTGTCTCCAATTTAAACCAAAATTAAAAGTTCTCTATTATTACTTTACTTATGAAATTTATAAATTAGTCTTGAATAAGACACCGAGGCCCAATCTCTGTCGCAATATCTCTATAATTTTTTATTAGGACAAGTGAACGTTTGATTGATTAATTCAGTTTTTTTTTTGCAGGAAGATAACCTATTATTTATCTATTAAAAAAATTTAAACTTAGTAACTACTCAAAGTATTGTATTCATCGTTGATATGGTTAAAATGACTTTCAACAATTAACTCTTATATTTATCTCTACTGAATATTTTCAACCATAGTTGGCAGAATATTCCATGAAAAACACAAGTTAGCAACATAAAATAATATTTTGCACACATTTTTGCAGGGCATATTTGCTTCTTGTCTTTTGGGAGAAAAAACTGAGTTGTGTAAATTACACAACTCTTCACTTACAACTTTCCCTCCTCCATTTTATGTGGCGGAAAAGTCTCATGTATTCTTACATACCGTTCATTGGTTACGTTTCATCCAATAGGAAGATTGTTTATATCATAGTGCAAGTTGAAAGGAAATTATTGGCGTATTCTATCTTAACTAGTAGAGGTTAAAGACGTATTTGTGGCATAAATTGTAAAATACATGATGGAAATCTGTTTTATAAAGTTTGTGGGAGATTTAAGTACCATATCAAGAGAGCAGGTGTAAGTATTCCGCCAAAAGCGAGAGAGTTGGCGTCAGAAGCTAATTAAATGGAACATTCAGTTGTCTTACCTCGTTACTTGCACAGCACACTCCCATGCAGCCGATGATGGAACCCGCAAAAGAAACAATGGAGCCAAAGGCGGACAAAATGACAACAGCAATGAAGGTTGCTTCCACAGCATAAACCCAGTCGCAGTTTTCAACTAATGTTAGAAAATGATTGAAATAGTTAATAACAGAAACAGCTGAGATAATAAATAAGATTAACAACAAGTTCATTTTAAATTGCATTAACAACATCAAATCTGTAACAATGAGTAATTTTTCTTGAGAAGTTTACTTGTTAATTTTTACTGCTCGTTTAGATGTTAAAATTTTTTCTCTTTACACTGATTTTTTTCTTTGACACTCCAAAGGTTTAAGTAATGATTATGTCAGCTTCTTTAATAAGTTTCGGGGAACTAGCCTTACTACATGCCTGTCCCAACTATAACAAACAAATTTCAGTTTTTCCTCGACAAGCCCAAAAGTTTCCTGTTTTCTCCGTCTACGCTAGAAAGTTCTTCTTTTTAAAGAACTTTGTCATAGAAATATCGCTTGTGTGAACGGGGCTATTGAGTACAAAAGAGCGCCAAAAATCGAAACTTGAGCATTTCCGTAACAGCAACACGAAGCAAACGAGCTTACGCTGCATCGTTCTCAAAACATCTGTGTTCTTGATCTTGGCAATTCAAGATTTTCCATTCTGAACTAAGAACGAAGAGGTTTGGAATCAGGGAACTGATGGAAAAAACGAAAGAATTCTTTTAAATCAAGCAACTCAGAAATTTTTTGCCAGGCGTTATTTTTTATGCTCCGATTTTCAAAAGCTGCGTTTGCTCTGTTGTACAGAACAAGAAATTCTTTATCTTTTTTACGTCTTCGGCAACAGATTGTAGATAGCCACATTTGTGATCATTTGTGGTTTCAAGCTCAAACGTCATGTTTATTTTTGATTTGGCAACTTGAAAACAGCAATTTAGGGGATTAGTAATAAGTGAAATGGATCGCCGATGCCCCCAACGGAACAAATTTGACTTTTCAATAAAAACAGCAAACAAACATGCAGCAAACAAACTCCGTTACAATTAGTTACAATAAACTTAAATTTAAAATAGAACGCGCGAGAATGGTAACTAGTATATAAATTACAATTAGCCAGTAAACTGAAAAATAATGATAAACCTATTTGTAATTTATATACTAGTTACCATTTTCGCGCGTTCTAGTTTATTGTAACTAATTGTATCGGTCACTTCTGAAGATGTTTGTTGTAACAAACGAAACATTAAGTCAATTATATTATTTTTAACTGCAACATGAGTTGTTGCACCATGTTTAATTCCGCAGTTTGTTTACGATGGCCTAACAAGAAAAATATTTTTGACTTTTCATTTGTCGGGAATGACTGCCGACTATCACAAAATTCTGGGCCGCATCGTTTCCCGATTTCCATATAAATGCTCCCGATTCTCCTGATTTGTTCCCGCCATCCCAGGCGATCGGGGATATTGACGATTTCGAGTTTTCATTAGTCGGTAAAATCTGAGATAGTGTAGCATATGGCATCAAAGCAGCTGACCCACAAACAGCGTGCTCACAAGATATGATATAATCGTTAATAGAATTTTGATAATTTTATCCGCAAATTTAACCAGTAGTTTAAATTTCAATAGAATAGCTCTTACCTTCCATAGGCAATGTGTGATCTTTGCAAACACACCTTTTTCCAACAGTATTACAAGATGATTCAACCCATCCAATGACCAGCTGCCAAACGAGCCATACTAAAAGAGCCAATATACATTGGACCGCGAGCAGAATGATCTCCAAAATGCAGAGAATCAAGAAAAATATCATCTGAAAAACAAAAGCATGGCCATCAGCATTTTGGCGTCATTTTACTGTAGGAAAGAAAGTATCTTCTTTCGGCATGCTAGTGCACAAATGCTCGAGCAAACCGGCATAACATGCCGCCAATGTTACGAATGCAGGCGACTTAAACATGAAGACCAGCCTGCACAAAGGTAAATGTTTTGTCCTTTTTTGCGAGCTGGAAAGTAAAATACTAAAATTTGTACGCTTTATAAATATTCAACATAGTTTTAATTTGCTCATTTTTTTACTCTTTTTCTTTGGCTTATGCCAGGTAAATTTGACGTGAAGAATAAAAGAAAAATTGCTTTTTCCTGTTGGGCACTGGACGAAACTAAGACTCAATTTATAAATACATTTAGCAGCAAACTGCAAATGGAATCAGTTGATTGTTTTTAAATGTGTTAACAGATAATTGCTAGTATTTGTCAAAGAGTTTGTGAAACATATAGAGAATTTCATTCCATAATATGTCTGACAATGATTGGCGCGTATTTACTAATATATATTCAGCTCATTGCGTTTTATAATACTTTAATAGTAACTGTTCTCACTGCAAAACAGCAAAACAGTTGCGAAACAACTAAACAAACCCTAATCTTATAATTCGAATCCTATCCCCAAATCTTAGGGTGAAGATGAAATTATTAGTCAGTTTCGCAGCTGTTTTGTTGTTTCGCAGATGTTTTGCTGTTTAGCACTGGCCGAAATCAATAGGGTTTGTGTAAGGATACGTTTGCATGCATACATAATTTCAAAATGCGCCTGTGTAAGGTAAATTATATTAATAGAAACACCAGCTATGTCGTTTTAAATAAGAATAACTACAGAGTGTGTATCTAGAATTTACATTCAGAATTATTCCGCTGAAAAACGAAATGCGAGAAACAAAATATTTTAAAAGTTTTCGGAAACTTCTTTACTCTATAATTTTGAGAATGCTTTTCTTAAATTTTTCAGCACCGCATGGGGCCACTTATTTTTGCATCCTTTTTCATAATCATTCTATAGTAAAAGTATTTAGAGTCATTTGATTACGAAATCAATCGTTTTATATGTTAATAATATAAGGTTGTCTGAATGGTATACTGAACGTCCTTTCTGAATCAAGAGAGTGGTTTTAAGTTACACGCTGTTGACTCACCGCAATCTTGTTTAATTTGAGCCATGTTACAATGCCAAGAATGCCTGCTATCACAATCTGGAATAAAAAAATAAAAACAAATTATTTACATGCCTTTTATTCAACAAACCGAGTAAAGTAACAACAACAATCGTTGTCAAGAAAAATTGACATTCAAATTTAAGAACTAATTCAGCAGTTAATAAAAGTTTTTTAATTTGTTTACGCAAACTCAAAAAAATTATTGCTTTGTGGAAACTATGAGAAAGATTCATAGTGTTCAAGAAAGAAAAATTGAGTAAAAATCTTGTTTTTATCATTGAACACATCTGGTATATTTCGTGTAAGTTGTTTTTCTATTGCTCGTTAGCAACCAGAAGTGCGTTTGTTTCATTGACACTTTTTACAGCAAGAAAATCCAAAAAACACTAAAAGGTTGTTCTTAAAGAACATTTGTACTTATGAAATAAATCTGTTGAACATTTTTACATTCCTTTTAGTTTTGTAATTTACAGAAATTTTTGTAATTACATTCACTAACTTCATACTTTCCTTCAAATATCAAGACAAGTAGTTTCTATTCTATTTACGCTAGACTTAGTGCAGTAGTGGTGTCAGTCTTCTTAGTCGAAAAACAAACAAACTTTTATAACCAGTGCAAAAAAATCAAGAACTGAGATTAAACAAAATTCTCTCGATATTCGTTTCTTACCCCGATACCTGACCAAATCCCTGTTCCATCTCCTCCTCCATAGCTAATCCAAACGAAACCACAGATGACTATTGCAAGACCAAAACACAGCAACAAAATACCAACGATTCCAGCAGCTTTTGCTTTTCCAGGTTCAACTTTTGCCATGATTGAAAGTAAACAGTTGAGCCCTCAAAAACGTCCTAACGCAAGTTCTCTTTTCCTAATGAGGATTTTAATATATGCATACGTGGGTGTAGATGAATAAATTAGCAGCCCTGTATGGCAACGTTAGAATAACAGATCAGAGTTTTTTGTTTTGTTTCCTGGCAACATAAAATAACTGACATAAACACAGTAAAAGGCTCCAAACTTGTGTTTTGCCTCCACACCCATCAACGTCTTTTATCATTTCTCTAAAACAATAAAACTCTATATTTCATTTGAATCTTTAAAACTGAATACAAAACAACCTAAATCTGACTCATTTTTCTACTGAAAAGAATCTTAAGTGTTTACTAGTCTTCCATCCGAGTCTCGTTACTAGCGATTACAACGCTTCAATTTCTCCGACTCTATTCCCAAAGCTTATTTTCTTACTCAAAACGTCTAAACATTTGAATATTGCGAAGACATTTTTTGTGAACTTATAAAAGACATATAAAGAAACGATTTGATTTTCAAGATTCTTCCAAAGATTTGCCCGACAAGTTATCAATAAAGGTGATAAAAATCGAACACACTTCACTTCTATGACTATTGCTTTAGTAAATGATATAAAAGATAAAATTAACTTACCTAAACATTTTTGAGACAATGTTATTTGAAAATGTCTTGTATTCAAGCGCATATGCGAACGATGAAGTACAAAAATATGTCAGATATGTATTCATAATTCAAGGTATTTGCTTGAGCGCTGTTTGTTAGAGAAAAGTTGTTCGAATTGAATGGATGAATTATAAATCTTATAAACGGGATTTTACCGTTGTACAGAGATAAAAATTAAAAGCATTCATAAAATAAATTAAGTAGAGAATATATTAAGATATATGTCAACTTTTCTTGTGAAGCGCTAAGTTCGATTCCAAGTTTAATATTTTGAGAAAAGTTCCATAGAATGTGGTGTTTACGTTTTATTACCCAATGGGCTTTAAACGCAATGCCTACGATTATTTTTTAGTTGTCCTTGGCACAATAGTCCTGAACTGAGCCAACAAAATATCCATTATGGTTGTAACAATATGTTGGACACCTATTGGCTTTTGGCGGTTCATTGCATTCTCGTAGAAAAAGAAATAAATAGAACTAAAATAAATAATAATGAGGAATGTTTAATCGCTTGACAGCTCAGATCTTGGCATAAAAGTCGACCTCCGGAAAACCGTAGTACCCTGAGAAAACCCCTCGGTGTCAGATTGAGATCGACCAATCTCAGCCCACATGCTGAACCCAGGAATCATCCCAAGTCGTAGAGGAAGGAGGCACGATCGAAGACCACTACGCCAACCAGATAACCCAATCAGAAAAGGTCTCAACAGGGTCCGTTCACACGAAAGTCAAACTAAAGTTTTAACATCGAACCACGCTCTATATCCGATAAAACGTAAAGCTCTTGCATAATGAAAATTTAAACCGTATTTATTTTGTTTAGTTCTTTCTTCTATAGAACTTTAACTATATGTTAAACTATAAAATTTATTTCTTACATAAATTTTGGTTGTATTAAAGCAAAATGCTAAGAAAAATAAAGAAATAAAACAAAAATAATCTTTTAATTTAAAATGTGTATTGTCTAGACTGTTGCTTTTCAGTTGACGCTAAAGTTTGAAAACATGAAGTTTATAAAGATATTGCAAAATTTTAAAGATTTAGCCATTTACAAGTCGAATGAAAAATTACAGATATTATCAGAAAGAATAATGTTTAGGGCAATTCAAATTTGACATGGCGAAAAGGACTAAACTATGCAACATTCGGCAGCTCTCCAACAACGAACGATGGTGAAGTCGCCCCATGGTGAAGTCGCCCCAACTTTTCAAGTATATGTTCCGATCTCCACAGGTAAAATGAATAACCAGGAATTCGTAGGAACTTAACAGAGACTGACGTTTATGAATTCCAAAATTTTTATATTTAGTGAAATGTGTTCGTGTTTCATTTTTACTTGTGCCAGCAGCGAAGCGCGGCATAAGTTTAAGTTTGCCCCGTGTTTTTTTTTTTTTGGAATTTGTGTCGAGGTCTTCATGTAATACTTGATATACTGGACAGCGGCTATATTTGATATGAATTAAGGCGGGAGTACACCCAAACAAATGTATGAAAAATAGGCTTTTTGTGGGGGAGAGTGGCCCTGTAAAAACTCTTGTTTTTTCTTTAATTAAAACCTGGAGGACTGGGTATTGCCTATATGTGCGATGACACGTAAATGTTAGTCACGTGACGCCTTGTATCGATTTTCAAATCTTTTTTTGAGAGGTGGTTTCAGGTGAAAACGGCCGAAAAAATGCCTTTTTTGGCATTTTTGGGCAAATCTCGGGTGCCTGAGCTCATCATCAAGGGCTGAGAAGGTCTAAACCTTGCCAGTATCGAAGAACTGTTTTTTGGCACTGTGATTGTAGCAAAATATGCCAATTTCCTTGGTTCGAGCACTGGCTGCTGTTAAGTTTTGGGTTTACTATGTTTCTACTATAGAGAAATACACGTGGACCCAGGCTGTCTGGGCTTAACATATAATTTAGCCTTAACATCCCGCATTGTGCCTAACTCATCCTTAAATACCTCTCTGTGTTTTGTTAATACATCATCTAAGTCATCAGAGATACGTTTTATAGTTCCCCAGTTCAGGCGAATGTTTCTTAGCCAGTTTCGGCCAATCAACGCCGGTCCGTTTCCTTTAATAACTTGGATTGGAAGTTCACATTCTTGATCCTCGTAACTAACTTTCACCATGG
>JAOBRB020698559.1:0-12611 GCA_027575285.2 Zoanthus pulchellus | reverse complement strand
ATTGTCATCATTACCATCTTCGTCATCATCATAATCACCATCGTCGACATCATCACCATCCTCGTCATCATCATAATTACCATCGTCGACATCATCACCATCCTCGTCATCATCATAACCACCAGCATTGTCATCATTACCATTGTCGACATCATCACCATCCTCGTCTTCATCATAATCACCAGCATTGTCATCATTACCACCCTCGTCATCATCATAATCACCATTTTCGACATCATTACCAGCCTCGTCATCATAATCATTATTATTCTTATTATTATCATCATCATCATCACCACCATCATCATCACCATCATCATCAACATCATCACCACCATCATCATCAACATCATCAACAACGTCGTCACCATTATCACCGTCATTAGCATCACAACCACTCCTTTCGGCAATACCGTCATCATCAGTCAAGTTTATCAACATCAATTACGAAAAATGTGTCTAAACATCCCACCTTGCTTGAACCTTTACTCTCTTTTTTTCATGAACAACCAAAACCAACAAAATCTGCAGTTCAGTTAGGAATGCCACCTTTAAACCAAAAAAGGATGCTTGGATTAAAAAACTGTCAAACTTAAAGCATTCAAATTTGATTAAAAAACCCGGGGTTGACAACTGATTATGAATTTTGTTTCAAGGGGTTTTTTTTAATTTTCAGTTTGGGATGAGTGTCGTTTGTTGGATTTTAATTGAAGACTTCATACATAAAGCTCAGGTCCCAGTTGTTCAGTTGTTCAAAGGCTGGTTAAGTTTAACCCTGGGTTAAGCAAAAATTCAAATAGGAATTTCTTCTTTAAAAAAAGATAAACGTTTATTTATGAATGCTGTTTGAAATTTGCTCTCTCTGTAAGATTAAAAACAAGATCGTGGGTTAAACGTTTAACCCTGGGATAGTCACTATATAATCGGCTATTGAACAACTGGACCCAGGTTCGCACTAAACCAAATTAGTTGGGATAATTACACATCTGGATCTAGTTGGTCAAAACCCGGGATTAGCACTAACCCGCAGGGTTAAATGTTCAACCCACGATTTTGTTTCTAATCTTATAAGGAGAGATTTTAGCTGTTATTTTTTATACAAACTAGTATGTGTTTTCGAAGCTCAAATTGTTCTTACTTTTCTAGCAACGCAAATTGAAAAAGAAAACATAATTAAAACAAAACGATGTGCCTCGCATTTTATAATAAATTTGAAATCTCTACGTAAAACATCAGTTTCGTAGATATTCGGAGCCTCAGTCTGAGATTAAATTGTTTTTTTTTTAAATTCTGGCAAATTTGAGTCTCGTTCTTAAAAAGTTGTTTTGTAAAACTGATTAATGACTGATTAACGCGTGTAATAAATACGGCGCCGTGAAGGTACAGGCAGGAGATGATATCTACTGCTAATTAACGTCTGCTCATTCGGTCGATTTACCATTTTTGGGTAAAGTTTTGGTTGGCTCATCCATTTCACGGTTTATGTGATGCTTGTTATAGAGCGGTTAAGGTGGCGCAAGCTGCCTTTTGGTAACTATTACTCACCATGGTTACTCAGTTATGTGACCAGCAAATTAAATGATTCTGATTTTGCTGTCGCAATTGAGTTTAAGTGCATGTGACACAGATTTTTCTTCGGCGTTTTCTCACATTTGATATATGAAAAAGACCAATTTGATATTTTAAGTCCTCAAAAAAAACAGTTTTTTGCGTCTTGAAAACACAATTTTGAAGTAAAAATTTGTCCGGAGTCTGGGTTCTGGGTATTATGTCACAGTGTTTATAACTTGCATTCTTATGCCTTCAGTATAGCTGGTATTTTCACAGCTTTCTTTATCCGGCGTTCCGGTCATGCAATATCTTCCACTATTTTTCTTCGTTTTACTGTTCATCGCTGTCTTTTTCTTTTCTTTGTTAGGCAAAAATTTGCATTTTCAACACGTAATAAAACAACAAGAAACGATTTCTGGCAGTAATTAACTTCAGTTTAGAATCAAAAATACATTAAAGTTTAAAGTAGTTTTTAAAGAATCCATGTCATGTGCACTTTAAAAGATCTTAACCAACTAGGGCGGGAACGTGAACGACGAAGGTTTCGAGAAATCATTATGGTTTTAATCTTTTCGAATAAGAAAGCGATTTATTGTTTCTTCGTGAAGCGAAACAAATACTGAGAAGGTTTTGGCTGTTACCTCCTCGTACCCCCACAACAATAAAAACGAAGTTTTAGTGACAACTCAGTGCACGTGCTCCGCTCGGTACATTCCAACGTGCAGTTATTGTATTTTCTATTGTTTTCTGCCGTCGTTGTCGGCGTTACCGTCGTGGGACGGTTGAACAAAATTCCGATTAACTTAATCCTGGATTAAGTAGAAATTCAAAGAGTAATTTTAATATAAGTAAATCTTTTTGATGCTTACAAAATACTGTTCTGTTTTACCTATCGAAGAAATACAGGAAAAATTTGGAAACAAGAATATGATTTAAAAATTTAATCCTGGCAGGGTTCACACTGAGAATAAGAAGTGAAATTCAATGATCGACTTTTCCATGACTTTTTTATGATCAAATGCCATTTTCAATTACTCAAAAATATCAAGAAATCAAAGAATCTACTCAAAAGAATGGCTCCTCGCACTTTATCTCAACTTTAAATACCAATTCCATCTTATGTACGTACACTGAAAGATAGGTGTAAACATTCTCAGTTACGTTCAATTATATCAATATTCTATTTGCCAAAAACAACTGCTCAAGGAAAAATTAAAATTCCATGACTTTTGCCATTTTTCCCAAATTCCATGACTTTTCCAGGCCTGGAAAATGCATTTTCAAATTCCATGACTTTCCATGACTTTTCATGACGGTGTGAGCCCTGCCTGGTTTAACCGGGTTCTGAGGAACTGGGCCCTGGATGCGTAAGGTTCCAAGCTCTAGTCAGCAATGCATGCGTGACTAATACATTCCGAGTTATCGCGATCCAGTTTATCCCCAATAACGAGTAATATCTACTCGCAAAAATGAGTTAGTATGGTAACTTTTGATTCGACTGTAAGCTCAGCATTACAAAACATTTTTTGTCAGAACCGGAATTTACATTGAGTAGCAACATAAAAAACAAATATCGGGAAGTATATGCAACATTTCCGTATATACAGTCTTCAATGAGTAAGACAGTAACAGCTTTTTATATGTTTTAAAAACTGTAAACAGACAGAAGTTATAAAAATTATTTTTTAAGTGTAATGCTTTTTGACAAATATATTTCAATTTTTACTTTAGTTCTTCAAGACTGATCACGATCTTCTCAGTTAACGTTGTCAAGTGACTTGTAGTTGTAACCATTAGGCCGTAGGTCCGGGCATACAATTTGACAAGGAAAAAATTCATGAGTAAATACTCAACATCGAGGTGATTCGCCGACTAGGTACATCCTGTGTAAAGGTCGAAATTTTGTTATTTTTCCCTAAAAGCTGCCAGTTTAGAGGGTAGCTCAGTTAATTTTTAATCCGAGCAATTGTTGAAACATTTGCTCCTCACCACTACTGAAAGCGATAATCAATTAAAGTTTCAAATTCCGCGTCAAAATTGGCCGCTGTTTTGACATAGCTCATGGATTTACAGCCAAGATAGCATAACATCCGGTTCATATGAAAGCACATGTGAATAAACAGATGCAAGGCGTGAACAAAAATTGACCCATGTCAACGACTGCCTAACATCTTGTCATCGCATAATCGTTTGTTTCTCAGCAGGTTAGCTGCCACGCTATAAATAAGAATACATCAATTAAGCGGTGACAGAATTTTTCACCACGTAAATGATAAGAGTTAACAGCTAATTAAGCGGGGTTTTTTTTGCCACATCACGTCCGAAAGGATTTTATACAATAACCATGAAACCACGTGGGGCAGAAGGAATGCGAAATTTTCATAGTATAGCTTCAGAAAGTTTGCATAGAAGTGACAGCCTGAATTTTGAAGTAACATGAAGGTCGTTTCGACTCCAACATTTCGGCTAGCCAAACCAGTCTTTTTGGTTTCAGGTATGGCATTCAAATTGATACGAATATGGCACTCTGATTTCTATACAAGAACCGTTTTTATATGAGTGTCAGGTTAGTTA
Source organism: Zoanthus pulchellus (assembly GCA_027575285.2). Lineage (NCBI taxonomy): Eukaryota > Metazoa > Cnidaria > Anthozoa > Zoantharia > Zoanthidae > Zoanthus > Zoanthus pulchellus. The sequence continues at coordinate 8,486 of JAOBRB020698559.1, read as the reverse complement.
ACGTTTTAGTTTAGTTTAGTTTAGTCGGCAAATAGTCAATAGTACAACATTGTTCGCAATTAAAAGTAAAATAGCAGAAAATCTTACGAGAACGATTCTCAGGACTCTTATTTTTTCTTTCTGTACATCAAATATTGAATCACGTATTTTCTTAGATATACAAGCAGTGAGTCAGAGGGCAACAGCCAGTGATTAAATCTTGTTTCACATTTTTTAGCTAAACACGATATATAAAGTTATAATTGTGTTTAAAAAAACCTTAAGCGAACTTAAAACCACTAAACAACAAATTTTATATTCAGCCTTACTCCGAAAATAAGACGGTTTAAAAGTGGAAGGCCTGGTTTGGTTAGCCGAAAGAAACATGGTGCATTTTTTAAAGTGCAATTATAAAATATTTAAGATAGTACAGTGGTTTCTATTGGCCGAGAGGTGTGTTTTCATAGGCCAATGAAACATAAAAATGACGTATTAGCTAGTCCACGTAAGGAGATTTTGTAAAATGATCATGAAATAAACACAAGTAACAATGAGGTTGTAATTCTCTTTCTCAGAGTCCTGAAAATGGAATAAATATTTTATAAACGAAATAAAGCATTTTTTCTGTGCCTCCATAGCGCTATGAACCCACAGAAAAAATGTTTTATTTCTTAAATGAAGGAAAAATTTTTTTCGCTAGTTCAAAAGTAGATTACTTCTAGGTTCGATTTCTAAACATTTTTGAAATTTGACTTTTATTTATTTTTTATAAGCGCTAAAGGTTGCAAATTCTAAGTCTTGGACAAGCGATTCGGAGTATAGGTTCTAACTTAGAATGAGCCTAATGATTAGGCTCTGACGTCATAAAAGTCACTCGCCTTCACGATTTTGCATTGTGCATGTGGTGTCGTACATGTAGAGCTTTAAAAATATGGGAAACCCGTGTGTTGTAGCTCTACATGAAAATAAGAGAATGTACAATACCACAATGCAAAATCGGGAAGGCGAGTGACTTTTATGAACCTAGGCTCCGATTTGCTCGTCCAAGTTTTAGAATTTGCAACTTTGAGCGCTTATAAAAAATATAAATAAAAGTCAAATTTCAAAAATGTTTTCAGAAATTGAACCTAGAAGTAATCTACTTTTGAACTAGCGAAAAAAAAATTGACTTCTTGTATTTATATTATTTATACATAACGTAGAGCTCTTGCATCACTGCTTTTTTCGAAGACTAATTATCTAAAACGTGAGCAAAAACATCAAGTAATAAGTATCATAAATACTGAAGTAGTAATTACTCACAGTTTGATTATCATTCGACCATAAGGTTTTCGTATTACCAATGACATATTCAATACCTTTATTCACCTAAAAAAAAGATAGGCATAATTATTATTCTATTCTGTGTAGCCGCGCGATGCGGTTCCAGTCTAGACCAGAAATATGGACCCTTGCTCACCATAGAGTCTCCAGTAGCTCAGTTGGTAGAGCGTCCGACTAGAACACGGGGGGTCCTGGGTTCAAATCCCACCTGCGGCTCGGATTTTTTTCTGAGTTTCTCCTTGTCATTAATATCTTAAAACAAAATTCAAAGACTACATTTTTCATACGCAAAGCTTCGCGATGCTTTCAAATTTCTGTTCATTTTTACATAATACAAAACATGTTAGATTCAAAAATCCAGCCAAAAGCAAGTTACTGAAGATAGGAACAAAAAACACGGATTAACAAATTCATCCTAGTTTAACATTTTAAATCAGGTTCTGAGCAACTGGGCCATGAAATCTTTGAATCAACTAGGATTTGGTTGAGCCGCTGTCTACGAGTATCGCATGTTCACAGCTTGTAACATACAAAAATTACTAAGTATACAGAATTGGAGGCTAATCGTTATAATTTCGTTCGCAGCAAAAAAATGTAAGTATATGGACTATTAGTTAGCCTGCATGCAGATGGTTTCCAGTTTACACAAGTTCGTCTGCGGCGCAGGATAACTGTTAGAGAGCTTTAAAAGCACCGGAATATTTCTTCACGAAGTTAATTTTCAGAGAGTAGACTGGATCGAGAAAGGCGTTTTTGGCGCCATTTTTAAGCAGTGCGCGCGCTACCACGAAGGAGGCACGCCGGGTAAAAAGCCGCGAAAACAAACTTTAAACAGCCCAGTTGTAAACAAAATGTTACAAGTACGGCAAGAACTGACCTGGAACAAAGGTAAAATTAGATTTAATGACAATTTCAATTTGTTTGGTACTTGATGAAAAAACTTCGCAATTCTGACAGACCAACACGGAGGAAAAAGCAACTTACAGCCCTCGTGGATGATCACGACGACCGCACGACGTTTTCAGGTACGCCACATCTGCTGAAAGTTTAGTTCCAGCTGGCCTTTCTTACGGTGCTTAATTTATCTTTTAGTGTGGTAATACTAATAGTGAAATTTAAGTTAAGTTAGTGCCATTAAACTGAAAGAAAAACATTCCGTTCTTTAGACCACATAAAAAAATTTTGCCTAGCAAAATGGCAAAGTGCAAAAATATATTTGGAATGTTTCAAGAACTCATCCGTTGTAACACGTTTTTTTAGCAGAAAAAAATATAGTGCACGAAAACTAATGAGTTAACCGAGTTAATGTTGTTGTTATTATCATTATTATTCATAAATCAACGAGTACATAATTTTATTTTGTTGTTTTGTAATAATTTTATTTGATAAGGTTTCTCCGGCATTTTACAGCGTTTGCCATAAAATTGCATTCCCTGGACGCGGGGCTATCATTGTATATTCTCGCCCGGGTTACCGGGAATTTTATTTAGTTTCACACAGATAAAAAAAAGAATGTCCCCACTTTCCACGGGGTGGGGAGAATGGTTTCCAATGACTGGTGCATTACCTATCTTTCTCTTTTATTTTTAAAAGATTAACTGAAGTGATAGAATGCAAAAATGTGTCATTTTTTTCATATATCTTTAGAAGTGTGTTGATTTAGTTGGCATTCATTAGTTTCTATAAATTGTCTATGAAAATTAGCAATTATCTGAGTGTCTGCAAAACATAAAAGGCTTTGACGTCAAAGGTTTATTACAAAAATCAGAAAAAACAAACAACGCAACGAACATGTCAACTAAATAAATTCTTTCAAAGATGCTATATTCAATGTCATTTTGGGTAGCATACACGATTTTTATAAAAACTAGTAAATTTTAGCAAGGCTAATTGTTCTTTATTTTTTGGCTGGTATACAGCATTAATAAGTTAATTTGTTCTTATTTTATTCCTGTAAGCGGCTTGAAATAATGAAAAATATCGAAACAAAATGAGTATCCGGCACTGAAAAGGAGCGCTGAAGAACTTAAGTATTACATGAATACGTGTATCATGAAGCACAATTCACTTAGTCTTAGGAACCAGTCACAAAGTATCTGCTAAGAGAAGCCGGAGCGAAGTTTTCAAATTTTCAAAAAAATTTTGCGGCCCACCCAAACAAACCTTGGCAACAAATCTTCACGGCCACAACCCGACCGATTTACTGCAAAATTGTTTCTGGCCCACAAAGAATGGTGTAATAAGAGTGATGGGCATACACGACTTTGTTCATATTTTAAATACGTACATTATTAGCCGCTCTCAATTCGTTGTTTTTTAAGAGTAGTTTTCTATGTTAAAAGTTTCGCTCGTGCGAGCATGTCAGACACTATTGATGGTCTGGGGAAAATTGAGTTGAGGAGCCGTTGTTTTGAATGATTTGCATTGGGAGCCGCTGGGTTGAATGTTGTGAAGAAAGGCAGAATGCGTTTTTCGTTTTTGGTTTAGGCTTTAGTGCGTCACTTCTGTTGTCAAATTTGATTTCGCCAGTGTTTTGTTTATAGTGGTTTGTGAGTAGCCTCTTAAATTGTAAAGGCGAGTTCTCAAAGTCTGAGAGCTTCTCCCATAACAAAACCATTCTTGACACGGGGTGGATGACTTGATTTGAAGTGCATGTATTTAAATTTTTCTGTTGGCTTGAAGTGGATTTTGATGTCTAAAATTCCTTCGTTTTTGAAGCGGTCTCCTTTTTAAAGAGTTATTTGGTTAACGTTGTCTGAGAAACTTTCTGACCGGTCCCTTAGATATATCATAGTATACTTAATGTGAAACGACACTTCTATGTTTTAGTTTTCAGTGCATATTGCAAACGCAAATTACGAGAATCAGTAAAGTTTCAACAATAAAAACATTTTCACTTTTTTGTCAGCTTTATCCTAAGCCTCAGGCTGAGCTTTAATATTCTTAAGTTTTCGGCCAATCCGAGCCTCATTGTTCTAATAAAGTTGCCTTATAAAAAAAACCGTATAAAAAAGGTTTTTTAAAAATTTAGAAATATTTAAAAATACTAAAAGAGAAATCTAACTAATAAGCGGTAAACTAAATGCTAAAGACGCGTGATACCAGTAATAAACGTTTTTTTCTTTCTATGGTTAAAGGAGCCAAAGAGGATGAAATAGATCTTTGTGAACGGCGAAAACTATCTTTGTAAGGAAAAAAAGACTTAACCCTGCAAGTGTTTTGAAAAATAACCTTAAGATTGACACAACCATAAAATTTTTTAACGCACGATTTAACACGACGGGCAAGAACTTCGCTCTGCAAACCTAAGAAAGGCAAGACTAAAATAACCTCTTTTTCAGAATAGTGGCGACAGGATCAGCATACTTCTTCCCTTGTCTGTTCAAAACATTATTAATGTGATAATTAAGAACTCCTCTCGGATAACCATTTTGAAGTCCTGAGGGTTTTCTTTAAATCAAAGAGAGTCGCCAGTAAGGTTATTTTTCAAAACACTTGCAGGGTTAAGTCGTTTTTTCCTTACAAAGATAGTTTTAGCCGTTCAAATCAAAAGTTGTATATAAAGCTAGTTGTTGGGACTATGAAGTAGATTGTTGTTCATCGTGGTAGGTACAATTTTTTAAAAAATGTTCTTTAGTCTCACGACCAGTCACTTTGATGTAGCTCATGACATTTCGACTGCTTACTTAGTGCTAATAACAAGTTACAAAGGAAAATTTCTTAAGAATTTGATAATCAGTTAAAAAATTGGAACTGTTCAAATTAAAAAACTAAATGTTTAAGTTCATCAGCTAAAATATCTAATCTATAAACGTTTTCCAGATTAAAACCTAAAGGCTAAACTCAATAATTTAGACAGCTGTTATTAATTTAAACTTGGATTTACAAATGGATTAACAAAACACACGAGTGTTGACAAGTACGTGAATTGTAGCCCACACATAAAAGTGTCTTTTGTTAAAAATAAATCAATGCTGCATTTGTAACATAAAATGACGCCGCTCTCAATGTCACGACATCTACACATACACAAATATTTTTTCAAATTTAAAATTCAAAATAATTTTACCGCTATTTGTAACTCCTTGTATAAAATTTTCAGCAAATTGAAGTTGATTCGATAAAATGGACTTATTTAATCACTTTTTTGAAACGTAGACGTTAGTTTTAAAGTTCATTAACACTCGTCAATATTTGTCCGAAATTCACAATAAAATGTCAAAAAATTAAATAGTTTATCCGAAAATAGATTGTCAGAAATATTTTGTCCCAATTTTTTTATGTTAATGTAGGCAATTCAAAAAGGACAGCAAATGAATAAATTATCATTTTTTAAAATATCAAACCAGTGAACTGGTTAGGAAAGTTAGCAAACGACAAAGAACATTACAATGTTTCTTTGTTTCATGTTGTGTGCACTGTCAAGGCTTGGATCTTTTGTTCTAGGTGTTATGCTTCATTAGTCTAATGGCTGTTTGCTTATTTCAGGGTAGTAACGCGGGATATTTTTTCGTGACTGATCACATATTTTCCCCCAAAATGTTGATCCCAGATCCCCAAAACGATAATTTTGATAGCTGATCCCTAATATTATGAAAAATACTGCTGATCCCGATCCCATGCGTTGTGATCCCTGATCCCAGGGCTGTGATCATTGATCCTGGCCCTTTTTAGGCCTTTGATCCCTGATCCCATATCCCTCCTTACGACCCTGTTATTTACATCTCAAAGGTTTTATTTATTTGTGCATAGTCAAGGTTTGGATCTTTTGTTCTAGGAGTGATGCTTCATTAGTCTATTGCAGGGATTTCATTCACTTTTGAAGTACATGGGCGCCTTTTTTAGAGTAGACGGGCACAAGTTTGTTACCCAGGGCCCAGGTGTTCAAAAGCCGATTAGTACTAATCCAGGGTTAAATGCTTAACCCACGATCTTAATTCCAATCTTACAAGGAGACATTTTAGCTCTAATTTTGGGATGAACAAGACTTTTCCTTGAAAAATCCAAACAGTATTCATAAATAACCGTTCACCTTTTGTTAAAGAAGAAATTTCTATTTTTAAAAATTTTTGCCTAACCCAGTGTTAAATTCAACCAGCCTTTGAACAACTGGGCCTCGGAGGTCTGAAGCTTCGTACTATAGAAGGATTCACCTCAAGTACAAGGGTACCTTGATCAAAGCAAATGGGCACCAGTACTCGGGTCCCAGCTTCTAATGAGAATCCTGCTATTGGCTGTTTGTCATTTACATTTCAAAACCTTTTGTTATTTGTGCACCAAAGAAAAGGGTGGAAGATGCAAGTGAGATTGAAGGAGAACAAGAATGTTGGTTTTAAGAAAAACGTCATATTTTAATAGGGAAAAGGAGAACAATAACATAGAACAAATTAGAAAGTCATCAAGTTTCCAAACCATTCTATTCTAGTAACTCTTATCAAAATAATTATTTAAAGAGATGCATGAAAACAATTTATTAGCAGTTGATCATAAAACATATAATAAAAATAATAATAAAATAATCAACATTGTAGACAATAACTATAATAAAGTAGTATTAATTTTAATAAAATTTTAGTCATTAAAAGTAGCTTGTGAATATTTATGTGAGGCTAGGCATGTATCTATTTTATACTTTTTGAAAGATGAGGACATTTTATACATAAGAAAAAACAGTGTGGTGCAAATCTGATGGAGAAAAAGATGGGACAGAAGACCTAACGGAGATGCTGGAATTGAAGGAAACAGTGGTTTAGATGGCAAAGGGGAATGGAGTGAGATAGTGTGGGCATGTGTTGCATGACTTTCTCACTGGGGGGGAGGGGGGGCAAATTAATTAGTTCTCTGAAATCTTAAAAGAGCACTAATATTCTAGCAAAAATAATATATTTCTTTGATTCAAAATGCTATTGAAAAAAATTTTTTTGAACATTGTCCTCCCCTCTACTAGTTACAGCTGCTATATATGTGATGAGGGGGGATGATTGACATCTATTGAGAAACGTGTTGTAGTTTGAAGTGAAAGACAAGAACAAGTAAGGGCAACCAAAGAAAAGGTGGAAGATGCAAGTGGAGACGGAGAGCAAGAATGTTGGTTTTAAGAAAAACGATGTCATGATTAAGTGAGATAAAAACTGGGAGTTAATGCAACCAAAATGACAACCCCATTTACGGGGATAAAACCAGATCAAAACTAAAATGATGATGACGAGCACAAATAAACTTGGTTAAGAGCTGATTATTGTACAGCCAACAAATTAAATAACATAGCTGTGAGATTGAAGGTTAAAATCATTAGTACTTACCAGGGCTCAAAGTTTATTTTTGACTTTGGGAGCACATGATCCGAGCTTCCAGGAGTAAATTTTTAGGCACACTGCTAAAGTTTTAGGTTCACAGAGCTCTAAAAATACTGGTGGCAACAAAAAAAAATCAATTAAAGCTTTAGATGTTGTAAAAGTAATCATCTATTTGCATGTTATCTTTACTTAGAAAGAGCCTGTGTTTGTTTCTCCTTTAGGGTATTACTCTACATTGGAGATAACAATAATAATAATGCATTTTTTTAAATTTAACCTTCTCAATCTCAAGAAGTATTACACTTCATGGTACATTCATTTCCTTTGAAATTAACATGAATCAATGAGAAAATATACACTGTCAGTTTACTGTTCACAATTTGATTTACAATACAATTTTAATTTAAAACTGATACAGACTCAGAGGAAGAACCACATATTCATTAATACCACATGAACTCGATTAATCGCATGTGTCAGCGGAGTCTTTGCAAAACCAAAAAAGGCTGGGATGGAATGGAAACAATTGGAGAAACCACAGTCAAAAAAGACAAAGAAACACATACTGAGATGCAAGGAGTTGTTTGGAGTCTGAACTTATTATTTCATGCTTTCCTTTCGTGTCTAACCAGTCGGTCGAGTCATTTTAGGATGATTATGTGAGAAAGCAGAGTTGAGTGGTAATAAGCTTAGTCACACTAATCTTCAGGAATTTTAGGCATGCAAGTGGGATCGCACATAAATATTTAGGCCCACAATTAAAAATCAAGTCACATGTGTATCCAGCTGGTTTCTAACTTATACTGGGATCCCGGTACGTTGCGGAAAAAAAAATTAAATTGTGCGGGAATTCAAGGACAAATTGTGCGGGAAAAAATGTTGATTGTG
>JAOBRB020698449.1:0-17079 GCA_027575285.2 Zoanthus pulchellus | reverse complement strand
TACTAAAATGGACTAGCCTAAAAACGATAAAAAATATATTGTCAAAAAGAAAGGATTAAAAAGCTAATTTAAAATAACGAGTTTTAAGTTTAGCCTTAATATGATGGTTGGTTAGGGTTACCGCTGTTTTTTTCCAGGCGAAATCATTTTCTGTTATGTGTCGTTTGAACTCTAATCTCCATGATACCCTCAATACTGAAGATGTTGGTGAGTTTGAAGCTAAGTTTGTAGCAACTTTGAAAATTTTAAAAAAATATGATACCTTTTTATCTCGTGGAGAGCTGTCGATATGGTTGGGGAATCACGATGTTAGGCGTAAACAATAGAAAACTTGTGATCGATTTTCGATCGTCTCAAAATCGGTATTCATGTATTCGTTAAATGGTCGTTAAGAATACTCTTATTCAGCTACCAATGAATGACTTTCAATATTTCGATGTTCGGTCCATGATTTCGTCAAAGCAGCACATGTGGTTGATCACGCGTACAGTATGTTAATCAGTGAACAACAGTCAAGATGCAACAGCTCCCTGATACAGTATCTTCCTTACTCTACGAGCTTATCTCAGGATACCTTTGATTGTAATTGGTTGGAATCTGATTACTAATTAACTGCCGTCCTGTTAGCCCTAGTTGGTAAGATCACAGTCAGTACCGCACGGGAGATTCGGGTTCGATTGCCGGCCTCGCCTGACCCGATTTATTTTGCTTATGTTGCTTTGTTTTAAAACAGTTCTTGCTAAAATACAAAATGCGTGTCAAGTATTCGGTGTAAAAGAAACTAAACACCAGTCTATCGCTCTATTTTGCGGTACAGTTGTGCTTAGTGGTGGATAATGTACGCGTGTTGAGTTAATAATTTTCAGTCATACACTTATACAGCTTTAACGGGAACTCAATGAAATATTGATTTCCTAAAGCAACTCTCCATTATTTATGTGATAGAATAAGAAAGGTCCGGCGATACGACATTATTACCATTGTTTTCGTTCTTTTCTTTGACATCTGTGTTAGAAATGTGAAAAATTCATTATTGCTATAAATATAGGAGGTGTAGAAAACAAAAAAAAAATAAATAAAATAAAAATAATAATAATAACAATAATAATAATATCAATAATAATAATAATAATAATAATAATAATAAACAACTATAAAGTTTTGGTTACAGCAAAGCCCTTCCGTACACTGGCGAACTTGCAGCGCGCACTTCTTATTCGTGACAACCGGACGGATCGATCACTATTTGTGCTATATAACTGATGAACCAAATATCATGTATATTTGTTTCACGATTAACAAATATATCATTGTATGCGGTGAGCTAAACAAATTGCACTTTTAAAAGCAGAAAAAGTATCAAAAACTTAATATTAAGTTAAAAACTTAAAAGAGTTCCCTGTCATGTCTGATATTTATGGAAATTTTGAATTAATCATGATGAGTTATTGAGTGTCGTATCAAAATTTCATAATATTCTTGAAAGCCATTTTTTTACTATGATAAGTGGCGATGGGCCGTCCTCAGACGACACCTTCGACTGTCCTTATTTTAAAACAAAAGAAAGAGTAATATTTCAATTCCTTTTGTCTGAGATTCTCAGTGAAAAATAGCTTTATATTGTAAACTTTGGATGTTTTATTGTTTTGTTTCAAAGAGCACGGGAGCGCCTATATTATTCCAATGTGCTTTTGCTTACCGCACACGAGGGGTTTTTGTTATTCGTGACAAAGATTGAAAGAATATCAAACATGTTTTGATATTTGTTTTTTTGTTAAACACTGTAAGCGTTCCCCGCACACTTTGTCACGAATAACAAGTGTGCCCTAGAAGTTCGCGAAAGCACAAGGGCCGTTAAGTGTTTTTTCTTGCATTTCACAAAAAAAGGTAATATAAGTAGTTTAGCCTCTGTCTCATTAAAACAGCGAATTTTCACTAAAATTACCCTGCGTCTTCGTGTTTACTACATTACTTTAACGATAGGATTAGATTTCGATCATCAACAAGCAGCTGGTCTAAATTACAGGGTTCTGTCGCCTGATAATTATATTTCATCAGTCAACAGTTTTAAAAGCAATATATATAGATTGTAAAGTGCAACTCGCCGTCAAACGAAGTAGACAGCGGGATTCAAGTGTCAGAAGTAATCCATACGAATCGTCGGAGCGTGTAAATGTGCGAAAGGAAAAACTAAAACAGCTTATTTAGTCCATCTGTCTGAAGAAGCTTAAACTTTCTAAAACTGACAAATTTAATTGTCTTCAATTATCCGATCTCATGTCAATAAAAGATTATTTCAACAAAAGCATTATTGTAGCAAACAAGTAAGAACATTTGGTTTTGGCTTTGGCTTTAAAATGGATGACTTTTAATTGCCGCTATATGAAATTAAGAAATTCTAACCAAGCAGCGCTGGTCATTACTTTAAACCTTGTATATACAAAGTAAATTACATTTTTTTAAAAAGCGGTTACTGCATGCAGACGACTAGTTTTTACTTGTAAATTAGAGTTCATATCGTTTCCGGTGCGTGCTAATTAATGTTTATTAGAGCATTTTTTGGTGATACAAATTTCAAAGAATACTTTACATTCTGGTAAAGTTTCATGATAGTGATTGGAATAATATCCATGTTTCAACCGATAAAGAAGAAGCTACACCTATAGTAAAATAAGGAATCTGCTAAACTCGCCATTGATCTTTCACCAGTTTCAACTTCAAGTATCGAATCAAAATGTAAATTGATAATGCCATCATGCAGAACAGTTTTTAGGTTACCTCAAGCACGGTTTTAGAAATGAAACAGTTTCGTAGTTTGAGAATAGCACTCCATCTAAAACGTAGTCACCTTTCATGTTGCCTCATTTCTTGAAACGTGAAAATTATTTGAGTTTTCAGAGATGCACATTTTGTTTTTCCTCTCTTGAAATCTTGAAGTATGCAAATTGTTATAATCACTCATCGAAAATTGGTTGATGAAATCTGTTTGCTGTGTTCTTCCTATGATAAAGCTTTGAGATTATTAAAATTTTAGAAAAACGAATAAAAACGCATATCTTTTTCGCAGTGACTTTCCGTCCAGCAGCCGGACATGGTCCTCAAATGAATGAAAGTCTTGCAGTCCATATATTTTTCATATTTACTTAAATAAAATGTTGATTTTTTTAGATGCCTCGAGCGCTTCCACACGAGCCAAAATTTCGAATTTTGAATTTTATTTTGGTTCTGTACATAGTATGCGAAAGGCATTCAAGCGACTAACACTTTGAGTTGGAAATTTTTTTTGCCAGACACGAAATTCAAGATTTTAGCCCGTGTGGAAACACTTTTGCTAAGTAAACAATAAACATTTTTCAATTGAATATGGGTAAGTTTTAAGGAGATATATTTAAAAAATATGGACTGCCGGACGTTGAATAATTTGAAGACAATGTCTGGCTGCTAGAGGTATAGTTTAGTACCTAATATCTTTAACCCTAACTGACGGTAGTTTGCTTCTATTTTATTTTGCGAATTCATGAGTCTTTTACCTTGAAAAATATATACGCGGCTAAATCAAGAACAATATTTGCGGTTATTCAATATTCTGTAATTATTCCGTTAAACACTTTAGGATACAACTCATACAAACGTAGCTTAAGAAAACTCCAAAAGAAGTTTTCAACTTTTAGAAATAATTGAACTCAGAATAATGTATTTTGATTATTTAGATATGAATTGACAGAAAAATATTCATTCATTTAGGAAGAACTAGAAGATATCTATATACGTATTGACGACTGGAAACGGAAATAGTATGTCATCAGATTTAAGCGCCCCCAACTTGCGATTTTCTTGGTAATTTGTATTCTTAGTTGTTGACGAGTTGAGTCGTCCATCTGGTCGATAGATACAGTCATTTATAAAAACGAGAAAGTCTCAGGCCTTGGTATAAGAAAGTATTATATCGGGAACTAACATTCGTAAGCTAGAATTTAAGTTTCTGATATATTTCAGCAATGTAATTTAAGAACATAAAAAAACGAGTCCGAGGATATTTTTGGAAGACATTTGCCGTTCCTGTCAAGAAGGTCAGTACGAGTGGAGTTTTAATGATGACAAACGAGTGATTTTGGACCAGATAAAAAGTATTCTCAGGCAGAAAGAAAGCAACGTAAAGTTCTTATAATTATTTTTTGTGCAGGAAGAACACTTTAAACGATCCATTTTGGTTGACTGAATGATTTATAGTAGTGGTTGTGCATCAAGCACGTAAACTAGTGCCTGTTTCAAGCTGTTTTTTTAGAAATGAAATTCCAAGAGAAATAGAACTGAAAGTGAAACGTGATTTACAACATTGAAACGTTAAACTTTTCCCCTAAAACGCTGAAACACTTGGAAATTGTGAAACCCACTTTCATTTTTGGAAATACTAAAAAATCGCTGCGATAAAAATTCCAAATACCCTCGTTTTTATAAGAATATTCTTTAATCTTTATAAGGTTATTGAGACTGAAATTAGCCAAATTTAAGAATATTTTAAGGATATAATGCTGAAGCTTAGATTTTGTTATGAGTATAATTTTGCACTTTTAATCGCAAATCGGCAAATGTCAAAGCCGTATTCAGATCTTTTGCTTTTGAAGCTCGTCGTCACGACGTTCATTTTAAATGGAAACTCCATATTACTGATGTTTTTTTATTCCATGAAAATCAGCAAATGTGTTATCGTCTGCGTTTAAAGCGCTTACTGTCTAGACATAACTGCCTAAAAATATATCTAAAGCTGCATTGTGAAAACTGCTTTAAAACCCACGCTTTGACGTTTTTATAATCGACCTTGTTACTTGGTTAACGAAACTTTGAAGTCCTTCGACTCATTGAAAAAACATTAACTCCTCCTTCAGACTTGATATTTTAAAACTAGATTATCAGTCCCTTAGAATATTTTGATGCTAAAAGACTGAAACAGTAAACAGGACGTCGTTTTGGTACAAGCGTTAAAACTATTTAATTTGGATTATTTAAAATCAAAAAAATATGAATAAGCCCTCTCTGTCTACATTTAATTACTTAGTGTACTACGTGGACCCAAAGATTAAGTCAAAGTGAAAAAAAATAGCGTAAACCGCAGTCCTTAATTCGTTCATACGCCGGTTATGTAGCCTTCCTCCAATAAAGCGATTGTCGAGCCATAACACTAACAGAATGCTTTTCGTTGCTTCAAATACATCAATTATTTATTTAGTGAGTTGGCGCTAGCAAAAGCAAACGTTTTTAATGTTTTGAAAAATTGTAAGAGAAAAAGTTGTTTGGTTAATGAAGTGCAATTCCTGAATTCCCAATAATTATAATTAGCCGCAATCAAACAATAACTTAAATGCGGTGAGGGTCTTACAAGTGAGCACACACCGGTTCAATTCCTTGTGTACACTTAGGCCCTGATTATATGAGACGGGCTAGCGGGCTGAAAACTAAATCTTAGCCCGGTATTAATACATGTAATCGCGACCCAAATTTTTAACAGATTTCATGCATGGGGACAGCCGGGATCTCGCTTGAAAAACTCAGCCCGCTCAACCGGGCCAGCCCGTTCCATGTAATCAGGGCCATACACAGGTATACATGCATTATATAAATTGATATATCCAAATCTTAATACAACCGTAAAAATGGTTAAACGGTTTGAGAACTGGGCCACAATGACTGGCTTCTTTCACTCTTTGCTTTGTAGATAGGGATATGCAATGACAAAATCACATATTCTTTCATTCGCACAACTCCTACGCTTTGGTTTGGTTTGAATGGCAGGAAACCATTTATCAGCTCTTTTGTCGCTCCATTTATCCGCGGATTAATGAACTATTTTTAAAGATGTATTCTGATTGTGTGTACACCCAAATAGAACACCCCTCTGTTACAGAAAGAAGGATATCAATTCTCTTGACTTCGCGTACTACTATACTTGTTTGCACTGTCACTTGTTCACTCAGCTTTCCCAATGGGGAAGCTACAAGCCTAAAAAACCTCCTGGAACATGATCTGAATTGTCCCTTGGTTCTGTAGAGGCTAGAAATTTCGCTGGGTTTTGGGCTGCCAAAAAATCAGCTGGATACTGATTTTAAATGGCAAACTGAAAATTCTTCTTGGTCGGGTTTCGCTGTTTCGATTCTGTTACAAAGGGGTGTAACTGAGACGTGTGTTGGGGGTTGTATACTATATCGGCATTTATTTTTACTTCATACTGACTCCATCATTCCGCTATCTACATAAAATTATTTTAAATTATTTTTACAAGACATATAGAAGTTTTTGTTCAGAAATTATCTTAAATCGTATTTCATTGTCGTGTTAAGTTATACACATTCTCAGTTTTTGCTAGTCAGGCAAGTATTTAAATGCCTGTGAAAATTTAGTATTTGACATTTCATCTTCGGGTTTTGTCCGCTACAGTAATAACTCAGTTTTTAAAATGTCTTAACCAGTCTTTAAATACCTGAAAGCTTTCGTTACAAGGCTACGGACTTTAACGCTGTAAGTAGAACTGATTTTTTACTATGTCGGCAACATCGCCGCTATCATGATGCGCGCGCGTCGATTTCCCGCTCCCGTGTGCTGCAAGTTCGCAATGTTTTGTAGCACTTGCCTAGAAGTTTTCGAAAACGAATATGTCTTAGAAACGTAAAAAGGTAAAGAAGATGAATGTGTAATTAAGGCTTGTCTGCAGTAGTAAACATTTGTTTGCAAATTCACCACAAAGTATTAGTTTTTAGTTGTTTGGTAATGTTTTTCCGTACCGAGCCTACACTACGGCTAACCATGACAAGCAGTGTTTAATGGTGTTTGCTATATTTTTAAGAGAAAAAAACTGAACGGTCGGCCATAAGGAGAAACTCTGTACTGCTGAGGCAGGTATAATTTGTGATATTCTAATGAATAGTAGAAGGAGACGTCCCACAGTCACAGAAACGATAAGCGCCTCTAGCAGTCGACAAAGTCTTCACAATCTTGCCGAAAGAGTCAACTAAGGTTTAGTACGGCCGGGATATGTAGACTTGTTCGAACAGCCATGTCCAAATAACAAAAAAAAAGTAATGTGTGGTTGTGTTTGCAAGCAAACGTTTTCTAGTGTAGACGGGCCTTAAAACGGAACATTTGCTTTGGGTTACCGACATGTCATCTGGTTAGTGACAAGAAAACGAATCTCCCTCCGGAACTGGTGATTGATGGATAGCAAAGGTCGTGTAGCAGGAAAACATTTTCTCAGGGTAAGAAATTAATATTATGAAAATCTGCATGTTTTTATTTTAACAGAACAATAAAAATTAAAAAAAGGAACAACTACACGGTCACATTTTGGCAAGTGTCGGAAACAGGAGTCAGTCTCCAGAAACATGAGCATTTTCCTTAGTAACAATGACGTCGTACCTAAGTAGATTTTCACTTTCAGTATTTCGTAAGCTAGTTTTTGTAATTCCTTGTCATCGAACAAAAACATAGGCGAAGCTTCAGTCTTTGCATGGGTACTCGATAAATCAGCGTTAATTAATTCATACTATTTTTTAAAAAAATTAAACATTTATTACTCAAAATATTCATAATACAAAGTATATGTAATAGTTTGCTTGGTAAAATCAACTGAACGAAGCCTTGCCTCAGCGAGGAGTTTTTTACAAGATGGAGAAAAGTGGCCATTTTTTCCTTTATTCACATCAAAGAAAATCAAGGTTGAAACTTCAAGTCTAAAATTTGTTTGTGTGAACGGAATGGAAATATGGCAATGATTTCTGATGTCTTCTACACGATCAAGAAAGCGTTGTTAATTTGCCAATGTAAAATTAGAAATAATAAAGAAAGATAAATTAAGTGATAAATATGACCGGAACGTCAGTAAGTTTTCTCTCTTTTTTTATTCGGTGCTTAAATTACATATTTATCATTGTTGATTATATAAACTGGGTGCAGTAAAAATTGAGAAACAAATTTGTTCAAAAAAAGAAACTGCTCGTTTAGTGAAGAGACTTCATTCTCCACTGTATGAAAATCAAAAATCCTTTGAAAATATCCGCTTCTAGGTTTTAAAAATTGTGACGGGGAAAGTTGATGATTTTCTTTTGACTGTTGGTATCTTGCCTTGGGCTAGTCAGTGAGACATTCTGGCTTTTATAATCAGGAGGGATTATCCAAACCAATTTTAATCTAATCGTATAAAACAAACAAGTGCAATATTGTCAATAATATCACCTGAACTGAGCCATTTTTCAGTTTTGATTTTGTTTTTATTCTTTGTATTCTTTGTGTTATTCATATTATTTATACAAGATGGTAAGTAAATAAAAGTAAAATAAAAATTCGTTTAATTCACAGATGATCAAAAAAAATGGAAAATCACTTCCAACTTTTCTTGGAAAATTAATGTTTAATGCACGTTTCTCGGTCAATCAAAACGTTCAATTCTCGTTTCTCAAAATAAGCCTTCACTATCTTGTTTCTATTTATTCTTTTTTACAGAATTTTTTTTTCGTTTAGAAGTGGTACTTTATGAAATTTTGTTAAGCCTTTTTTTTTTCTCATTAAGTGAAACTGAATAGTTTGTCTCAAGGCAACGGCCGATCTTAATTCCGGCTTTTATTTCTTCAGAATTAAAATACTTAAGAACTTAACACTTGCCATGTCAGTTTACATGACTATTTTCTTTTTTAAAAAGGGTTTCTGAAATTCTCAAAACTAATATTTTATTAAGAAAGTGCAAAACTTTCAGTCACTTTTTTCCGAGTGACAAAATGTGACTGCTGAAGACTGGATTAATTTTCAAAAGATCTATGGTTACTAAACAAAGTAGACAAATCAGTCGTCTATTGATTGCAAGCTTGGTATTATTGAATCTTAATGAAAGATAAGTTTTGATTATTGGAAAATCGTTGCAAGCATCGTCTTCGTATAATTGAACACGGTATGTAACTCTTCGCTTCATCCTATAAACTAAAATAGCTCACATTCCACTTCTAAAAAGGAAAAAAACATGTGCTTTTGTCAGAGTTCTGTTCAACTTCTCCCTTCTTCTCGGTTAATCAATCTCGTAATTTACAAATGTTTGATTCATGCCGTCAAGCCGTCTATGACATTCACAGATATATTGCACTTAGAGCAGCTTCAGCGCATGAAAACATATGCTGCAAAAATAGTATATTCAAAGTTATTGAGAATCAAATATAGAAGAAAATTACGCAAATGATAGAATGACTTGACGGATGAAAGTTTCTTTCATATACGATAAATTATTGTTGCCATAACACAGTTCTGCCGCGTTGGCCATGGTTACTTGACCGTGTTTCAGCATTCATGCATAGGGACTGTAAATTTTTTAAATGATCAGTTTGATTGCTGAATGTGAAGCACTTTAAAATGTTTTCTTTAAATTCACTTCTTATGTTTTAGAAGAACCCATAAAGTGTTGCTCAGGTTTAGTGTTTATTTTCTTCAGCAATTTGAGGTCAAAAATGTTTCGTCTAACACCCATGTAAATTTGTAATGTATTTCTTGAAGTCAATTGTTCTTTGTTCTCTTACATATTCAGTTTTTCTTGTGATTTGAAGCTGGCAATATATGTATCTTCAGAATTTCTGTGGAAATGATAATGTTTTACCGTTGTCATTATTTTGTTTATAGTTTCATTTTAGCCTCATATTCTCCTTATCTTATATTGTACTTATTTTTCCGGCGCTTTGAGCCTACTGAAATAAAAACGTGTAACTCGCAAATGGTATATCATTCATCCATCTTCATTATGGCGGATGATGGTATTTCCTCAGCTCTACACTCCAATTTTGTGTCGTTCCGACTGTAAATGCACTCAAGCCCCAACCCTTTCCTATTATAGCTTTATGATTACATATAACCTTCACGCCCACGTGCCACGCCATTGCACTAAAATACCCTAAGTCTCAGTTGTAATTATCGCTATTTGCTTGTTAGTCCGACTCAACCTTTGCTTATATGTAAACTTCCGCGTAAAACTTGCTCAACGGAAATTTAAAAATGTACATGAACGTTAGCTGATCTCGTTCTCTGGAGAAGATGGGAAGAACAAGAAGAGAAACATATTAGTAATGTGACACAAACTTTATTTTATTCAATCATCAATGGTCGTTAAACATATTCATGTCTGCAATGTACAACGTAACTACCTTTTTAGCAGACAAGTATTGTTCTATAAAATTATTTGGAATGGCAAGGAAATTTGAAGACATTTGGCGAAATAATTTTCAAACACTTGATTATCAATTTCCTGTTTATCTGGTGATCTTAACAATGTTTATTCAAGTTTGATGGTCCTGTGAGCTTGGTCGTTTAAAGTTTAAGTTAAAGTTTGTGCGGCCATTTTGCAAATCGTTCATGCCAAAAGAAGTTTAAATGGGGGCTGCACGCGCGGTAAATTATGAAGGGAGCTAATCCAGCCCCGGTTGAATATGCAACTGGTTCACTAATTTTATTTTGTTTGTCCACCCTCGAGTTTGTCTTTTAGTGATGTCACGCTACACAGATCGTCGTCACCTGACTGATTTGACGAAAACGGTGGTAATGTATTCCATGTGCTCGCTACACATACATGGCAGTTAGCCAAATTTTTGGCAATGTCGCGAATACAACCAGCCGCCGTTTACATTTTTGAAAACAGCTTTATAGAGCTATGAGTGTGGAGTCGGATGCACAACTCTCGTGTAGTTATTCAAAATACTTATAATAGCTTCAGCTCTTACAAGGATTATATTCTACCGTCCAACCTTGGGTACACCACAGGAAGCAGTGAAGCAATGCAGACATCACAAAGGGTCATTTGAATGACAAACGAACAATTAAAGGAACCGTTTAAGTGTTTTCTGATTCCACACTTGAGACAATACCATTGGCCCAAAGGTGTGAAGAGTAGCATCTTTATTGTTCTTAACCAATCAGCGGTTATTAATAACAGATCTTTATCAAACTTACATGATGCTCATTGGCTGAACGCTCTTCAGGTTGTCACACTGGCTTGTTTTGGTACGGTCACACGTGTGCGCATATCCTTTTGGAGACCTGACAAGGAACAAACCAATTGTTTTCCGCAGATTTTGGCGGGTTTTGGTTCCAATAGCATTTGAGACTGGTGTTACCCACACAATCAATGAGCAAATCTACAACAAATTGAGGGTTTGCGAGGAGTAGCGTTCGCGTGGTGATATTTGGTATCAGTCGCATGGAAAGGTCGCAAAATCCTGGAGCGTTTGCATGCTGCACGTTCAATAGTTTATTAGCGACACGTGGTGGTTGTGATTTGAGATATTATGGAGAAACAGTCAGGGGAGAACGAAGCAGAAGAATGCAGTGATCAAGAACAAATTGCACACAGGAAATGTTCGTGTAGAACATCCACCTTCAAGACAATAAAATGGGTTTACGTTACGTTGTTTTCACTCCTTTGTAATATTGCCTTTATCGTGTTATTTGTGATCGTATTCAGAGAATTGAACAAACTCAACGCAAAATGTATGGACAAAACTTGGTCTTCGTCAAGTCTAAATGCCAATGCACTTCGATTGCACTTCACCGTTCCACCGCCGAAATCAAACGGAGCTGATGACACTTTCAACATTAACAGGACATTTGAAAAGGAAAATACAACAATCAGACCGGGTGAAGAATCTAGAATTGTTACTCTTCTAAATGAGGTACGGATCACGGGCAAAGTTTGTAAGTTGAGATATTTTGGAACAGTAGTTGGTTGCGGAGTTCTTTTATTTTTTTCATCGCGAAATTTAGATCTTAACTCATTTAGTTGTGTCGTTTTTGGATATGCATAAATGTTCATATTGTTTTGCACTGGTTTGTAAAGAATTAAATATTTAAAAAGATTAAACTGCATTCGATCGAATTTGGTTTGCTGCAGAATGAGCAACACACGACAAGCCGTCTAACTCGGCGAAGTACGGCTGACTCCCTAAAACCTACAAGGCCAGCTCCTCGTCACAAGAAAAGAAAAAATGGTCGAAAACGACATAGGTCTGGATCCTGTAGTTGTCGAGGTGAGTTGTTTATTTTGTGCTCTTGGTGGTTTTGATAATATTTTCTGTCAAGTCCGTTGCTATAATGCCAGTTGCGTCGTTGCGCGATCACTGTTGAAAACATCACGCTGTAGGTTCTAATGTATATTTCAGATTTCTAAATAGGCTCAGTTTTCATTCATTTAGTTGTAAATGAACGTAGCCACGCAGGAAGTTGTTCATTTGATCATCGAATTTTTATAGATTTTTATGGAACGGGAAATGAATGAGCTGTGCTTGAAGCGTAAACGATATTGATTTAGCGTTCAGAACAGAGGCGTTTGGAGGGCAGATAAGAGTGGTTCCTATCATTAACAATCACGCAGTAAGTTTAGTTTTAACTTTGCCTTGGTAGTACGTGGGTTGTTAAAATTTCCTAATGTGATCGCGGCTTGTAAAAATTCTTTCGTTTTATTTACTACTTATTGGCGAGCACTGGACCAGAACTGAGTCTGAATGGAGATTGTATTTATATTCGACGTTTGATACAATGTGCGTATTCATAGAATAAATTTTCTTCGACAATCACGACTACCGTCTTGGCTTTAGGCAAGCTGGCGATTAGTTAGGGAGACAATGGAAGCGAAAGAGTAATAGTGATGTGTGTTGTCGTGGACGTGTGGTTGGGAAATCTGTGCGCAAGAAGTCTTAAGGTGTTAATATGATTCCCGGGGTTCTATACTGGTGGCTGCTTTGTGCATTTTGTCTTTTGTTCACCCTTTAGTAATTGTTTAGACATCGACTCCTTGCTTAACATCTCTAATGTCTAGTTTGTTTGGAGTTAGTCAACTTTGAAAGAACAGTTCTGACATTCAGTTGATATTGTACACAAAGAAAGGGAAGGCCTTTATTTTTAAAACGTCCAGTTGATGTGATTTGATCGACAACCCAAGATCAATCCTGTCACCATTTCAATTGTTCTTCTGGATAATTTCGGAACAAATATCTTTTATCTGAAAATGGATCAGAAGTGTGACGGACTTACTTGTGTAATTCGTGTGTTTAATAGATACATGTTTCGAATCCATATGGAATTCGTTGTTTATCGCTAACAGTGACTATTCTAGCAATCGATGATCTTAGAAATATGTTGATTTATACTGTATTGTACAAGCAGTACTAAACTTATTGTTCTTGCCGTTTCTTTGATTAGAACAAATAAAAGAAAATGAAAACCCTATTGCTTTTTTTTATCTATACAAACATCCGATTTTTTGAGGTTGTTAGTCCAATTTATATTGTAAGGAGATTTAGTTTGCTAAAAAAACACTTCATCATTTTTTTAGAACTTTGCATGAGAACCAACTGGCTCGTCCTTTATTATTTTGCTTGTGATAAAATTGTCATTTTCATTTACGTTTCATTATTATAGGGTCTAATTAAGAAAGATAATGATCTGAATATCAGCGCTGGACTCTCGTGGTCTTCCTTTTTGTTTAGTCACATTTATGACAAATTAAAAGTCGTTTGATCCCGCTTGCCTAATCAATATAGATATTCTGTTGGTTTCCTGTTTGAAGAACTATTCAGTGTCACGTCAAAGGTAGTACAAGAACAATATTATAATATTAAATTCAACTTCTTGCATTTTGAGAATAACTGATATATGATTTCTTTAGTGCAATGCAAACAAGATTTCCCAGAGCTGTTACATAAGCATGTGATTGTGTATGAAATATATAACATATAAGACGACGGTGCATGCATGATGGGTCAATCTTGAGTTATACTTTGGATTCTGAAAATTCTACATTTCATTTAGTTACCTTTAAAATAGGTCTGATATTTACCACGTTTTCGGATTTTACGCCTGTCAAATACAAAGTTTTTCTTATGTTTCATGTTTCATTGTAGATTTCTCAAATTTTACTTTTATTGAAAACATAGCACTTGCTAAGTTTAGTGAACTGTATTATTGTCATTTTATATTATTCGTTGGATTGGTTTCATGGCTTTTGTTAGAAGTTTGTTTTTTTGCAATGTTTTCTACAGGAAATTCCTCACCAGCTGTTTATTTGTTAGCAACAATGCAAAGATTGTTTTTGACAATGCACAATGCTGGCATTAACATATATGCTTCATAGATATAGTGGATTATTTCAGAACAGATCGAAAATATCTGATTTGATGTATGATATTTTTATTGGTTTAGGTGTCAGGAGGGCCAATATCATTTCAACTTTAAAACGTCTTTAAAATAAGTAGTTTAATACATGAAGTTGACAATTTATCTGGTTGTACATTGTGTAAGTGGTAAATGAAGATTTGGATAAATAAACTAGCATCCAGTGTTTATTAATTTTTAAAAAGATATCCTGATCAGAAAGTTCTTAACTATTGTTTTACATGTAGAAGCTCAGGTGTATTTGAAGAGGTATTTTAGCAGCAATCCAACTTTAACCTATTAACTGTTAAGCACTTGGTAATGATACATGTAGAAGAAAAAAATATTGAAATGTTGTATTCTTTATTTTTAATGCAGTCCATATATAACAAAGTACATTGGTGATGAAGAATTTTAAGATCTCAACTATATTTTCAAATTGCTTTGAGGCATTTTTGTGACTTTTGAGATGATATTTCTGTATAACTTTCACATAAAAGTTAATTTTAAATATGAAAGAAAATATTCAAACACTTCTTTGTAGAAAACTTTTATTTATTAAACCCTTTCACCTAAGCTTTACTAAATAGTACAATTACCGTTTGAGCTATTGATTTCTACCAAAAATAGTAGAAAAGTGGGCAGCATCTTAAAATCCTAATTTTCAACTTAAAAGACTAATTTTGATTTAATTAAGGTAACCACCAACTACTTTTGAAACTGTTCATTCCAGTGCATTACTTCATTTATCATCATGTTTAGTAAGTAACTTATTAAATGGAAAGTTGTGGTAAGTTCTAAACTAACAGTTTTTAAAGTTGTACTGTTTTTTGATTGGAGAATCAGGTTAACCTAGTGACCCAGGACTAATCCTGGACTCTGATTGTGGGCTACGATTTTTCTATCTCAATCTGACTCTGAGTTCAGTTTCCCTTTGCAAACATGGCTTCCACACCAAGGTCATTGTGAGCCGTTTAGCCATCCTCAGAAATGCAAGCAATAATTCAATGTCCAAAAACAAATTCAAGGAAATCTTCTATTTCTGGAATAACCCATTCATAGATAGATTGGAAACCAAAACCTAGACTCAGCTTACCACAGGTAGCCCAAATAACAAAATTGCATATTAAATCTTTTTTATTCATTTTAATTTTACTTTGCTATAATTTTTTTCAAATTCACCTGTTGCTTAATTTTTGCTGTAAAGTGGAGCTTTCTTTAAAAGCTTTCTGCAGTTACTGTCCGCGACAGAAGAAGGAATTCTGAAAAAATTGTAATTCAATCCTTGTATGTTTTTCCAAGTCCAGTTTGGATTACAAGAAAATATATATATTGCATGTTGGTGAATGATCATGAGTTTGCCTCTTTCACAACTGTCATTAGTCATGGAGCAATTTTCATCAACAACTACCATACCAGGCAGCTGAAAATTGAAGCCTGTAAATTCTTCCTCATCATTACTTTCTCGTAAATTATATATGGCTGTTAAAAAATGTTTTTTCAAAATCATACTTTTTGCATTTAAAAATGGTGTGATAGTCTGTACATGTGATGCAAATAAAAATTATTTTCAATCTACAATTTCTCTAAACTTGTGTTTGAAAATGATTGGGCAATGGATATATATATCTTTACACATTTTTATATCTTGTATGCATCATGTATAACTTAGTGGGTGAAAAAGTGATTTTTATGTAAGCATTAGAGCACAACTCTCTATGACTTTATTGGTGAAATGGAGCACGAGTGATGTTGGGAGAGACATATGAGAACGTTGTAAAATCACAAGCTGCATGCAAGTGATTTTACAATGGTTCAGGTGTCTCTTCAAACATCACAAGTGGCAAAACAAGCAAGTGAAAACCATGACTTTCTTTTTGTAATAAAGTATAGATTTGAACCAATCAGAGTGCATGTTATATAGAACTGTAGCTATATTATAAAACAAATTAACTTTGATTATAGAAATGTTTTTTTTTACAGATATTAAAGGGTCCCGTGGGCCACCTGGACAAAAAGGTGATCCTGGCCCTCAAGGCCCAAGAGGTACATAAAATTACTTTTTCCAGGGCTCGAAATTGCGACTGATACGGTCGCATTTGCGACTAAATTTTTTCGTTTGCGACTAAAGCTTCAACAGCAGTTGTAATTTCGCGACCAATCTACATCTTCGACAGCCATGAAAAAAGTGTCTACCAGAAGTTTTGCACCTAAAATTTTGCAGTCGGTCGCAAAAATACGACCATGAAATATTTTTAATTTCAAGCCCTGTTTTCAATAGTACATGCATCTATAAGGGAAGAGTTAAGGTGTCAGTCTCTCCATCTCTCCTCTTAATGCAACTCAGCTGTTAAATTCAACGTAGCAGCAACAGTATGAATTATTACAAAAGTAGAAGTTACAGAAATTTTTAGTTTTAGGAGGTAGCTATGTTTATATACATCTGGGCTCATAACTAAAATGTTTAATTTAGAAGCCCGGCAAGAAATGTAGGAGCTCAACTTTTTTTGCATACTAATGGTGATGGTGGTATTGAAGAAAACAGTTGTTAAGACATGGCAAAAGCGAATGGAGTGAGATGATATGGGTGTTTGTTAAGGAAGGATGATGGGTATGTATTGAAAAAGCATTGGAGTTTGAAGTGAAGGGAAAGAGGAAGCAAGGACGACCACAGAAGACATGGAAAATGCAAGTGGAGAAGGAGAGCAAGAGTATAGCTAGTGTTGGTTTGCAGAAGGAGGACGAATTGTATTGGCCACGATGGAGAGTGGGAGTTGGTGAGATTGCTGCCATAGTGGGGTAAATCCAGCCACCCCAGTTTACGGGGATAAACCTGGATCAAAATTGGAATTGATAGATTGATAATTTAAATCCCTGATACTGTGTTTATGAATTGATAAAACGTACCTTAAAGTA
>JAOBRB020698339.1:0-12757 GCA_027575285.2 Zoanthus pulchellus | reverse complement strand
CGGCCTCATGGGCTATTGCCCCGTAGTCAATGCGGCCTCGAGGCCTAAATGTTAAATAGTATAACATTAAGTTTGCAAACAAAGCAACGTTAAAACTGGTTTTCGATGCAAATTTTCACTTACTGTATCTTTGGTTTGTTATGAAGTAAAATTTCACTCTTTCTTTGAAAGACTTGTCATGTATGTAGTGCTCCACTCGAACCCTGAAAAGTAAACACAAATATTCGCATCTTTCAAATTTTGAGCTGAGTTATTACAAAGATTCTTTTATTGCCCTAGTTAAATAAATAGAGGATATTACACGGTTGTGCGAAGATATATGTAATACATATAATGTATTTTATTTTAAAATTGATTCATACATTGTTTTTGCCACTCGAAAATAAAATTTATATCTTCAAGCCGCGAGTGTTTTTAGGAAGGAAATAACGGAAATTACGTCATTGATAAACGCACGTGTGAGAAAAATAAACTACACGGGTCCCGGATGTAGTTTTTATGAATTTTAAAAACACTGGTGTTTATATAATAATTAGAAATGATAAATATCAGTAATTTCCAGTCATCAAGATCAAGCATTTTATCAAATGTATTTCACATCTTTAAACTAACTATATCTGACCTGCTGTGTCCTCTTTTTTTATAAGAACGTCGAATTAATTTTTTTCAATAGCGTTAATTCTGAACCGGTGATTCTATACTTTATATCACGTCAGAAGCCCATAAGTAGGAGCGAGCGACTCCCGTAATAGACCTATGTCACGGCGTTTTTACGAACTGGTTGATTTTTAGAAAGCTCAGTTTTTAGTAGGAAATTTCAATAGAAGTTTCAGTCCCGGAGGAATCAGACAATTCATACAAATTAACAGTGACGTTTTTGATTAAGTTTGGACGCATGTGATCATGATTGATTTGAATTCGCAATAACTGAACTAAAAATAAGAAGTCGGTTCGTAAAATCGCCGTGACACTAGACTGACATTGAAGTTGCTCGCTCCTACTTACGGGCTCCTAATCACTTCTCTCTCCCTGACCCGGCGAAATGTTAAATGTATGGCGATACAGTTAGTTATTGTTTGTATTTAGTTTTTCCTATATGTATCTCTTTTTGATATAATGGAATCAAACGCAACGTTTTCAAAAAAACTTTTAATAACGCAAAATTATATTAGTCTTCATATCGATTATTTACAAATATTTCTGTGTTAATAGTCTTGGACATTATACATTTGATGACTAAACAGCTGAAAAAAAAATACAGCAGTCATGGCTAATGAAAATATAAGGATCAGTGTGTATTGCCAAAGTCTGCTTTGCTAAACTTTCCAAAATTTTTCTAT
Organism: Zoanthus pulchellus; assembly: GCA_027575285.2. NCBI lineage: Eukaryota > Metazoa > Cnidaria > Anthozoa > Zoantharia > Zoanthidae > Zoanthus > Zoanthus pulchellus. The sequence continues at coordinate 11,417 of JAOBRB020698339.1, read as the reverse complement.
TGTCATGCACGACCAAATATTTGTAAAAAATAGTACGAGTTCCAGTCCGCAAATGAAGAACAGCTAAAATTTGTTTTTTATGAATGTTTACTACAAATTTTAGTTTAGAGCCAAAAAGGTAGGGGGGCTAAAGTTCCAGTATCACCACCGTCATAAACATCCTTGTTTACCTTTTCTCAGCCTCAGCATGTTCTTAACATGTTCTTAATTTTTTGGCGATTTTCAGCCTCATGTTTTTATAAAAAAGGTTCTTATATAAAAATGAAATTATAGCTTTTAATATTAAGTTATCCTTGAATCATCAATCGTTTCATATAAAGCAACTGCAGAAAAAAAGCTATATTTGAATATTGTATTCATTTTCATTGTTAATTCACATACCCTTAAATAAATTAAGCAAATTAGAAAATTAGTTCAATAATTATTGCTTTTTCTCAGTGGAAGGTCAAAAAAGAGTTTTGAAAAAAAAGATTTAAGATAAGAAATATAAATCTTTGTACCGGCCGAATCGTTAGAGTATATACTTTTGCTATATTTGAATAAATAGTCGTCGTTAAAATCGTATTTTTAGTTTCATCAATTTATGTCATATAAATGGATGCTTGGTTGATGTTTCTATAGAAACAGTTGTCTAAGTTTTACAGCTTTTAAAGTAGTAACAAAAACAGTTTTTTAAAGCTAACATTTCGGACTGGAACCTTCTTCGGAGACTTCAAACAAAACTATTTTTGACTGATATAAAAAACATGAAATTGACTTTAAAACCATTTTACTTTCATGTTTTCAAATAAATCTAGTTTTTCACCTATATCGCATTAAAAAAGCCCCAATGTAAATGAAAAGGTTACTGTTGTTTGCCAGTTGCTAAACAATAATTTTAATTACTAATTGTTTTTCTTTGTACTTGTACTTGTATGTATTAGTGAAGACAAATTACAAAATTTGCCTCATGCAAGTTGTAAAAAAAAAGTGACTTGAAATGACTCAGTCGATAAAGATTTAAAAGCTTTTACATGTAGATGATAAACTTTTACGTACTCAACTTTATAACCGTTTACCTAATTGATTTATTTCCATACGTTTAAGATACTATAGTTTCAATTTAAAATATTACTGATAACACAGGTTTAATTGCTTTGTAAGCTTAAAAGGGTGCCGTCATTGTTTTTCGATTAAAAAAGCAGGTATTTTTAACCTTTTTGAATACAGTATAAGCCTCCCAAATTTTGGAATTGTATTAGAAAAATAACCCAACATACATTTTTCATTGTTTATCGTTTTAAAACTATAGAAGAAACTCCAATATCTAATATCCAGTTTCATTTTATTTAGAAGTGTCTTCAAATAGTGAGTGACTATAAATCTAAACTAGAATTAAAAAGAGGCCTTATTGTCGGTGTTTCTATCTTGTCGGAAACCGATTTTTTTAAAATTACAGAAGCGAGCTTCGCTATTTTTTTTTTTACAATCGGCAGACGTTAAATAATCATTTAAAATAAAAACACAACTTCCCGCAGTACAAGATTAGCATATTTTAAGTAGCTAACTTGTTGTTCAACACGAAGCCGTAAGAGCTGGTTTTTGAGCAACTGGGAAACAAGTTTGTAATTTAAAACTCCTGAACTGATAAAAATTGACCTATCAAATTATTGTTAAACGTTGCTATCCTGCATTTGCTAAAAAAACCGTTTTTGACTATGAACAAGAAATGAAAGCGGAGGTCATTAATTATTGAACATTTACCTGTTTTTGTCTTCTCCATTCCTTTCCAATGACAGCAGATCCCTCAACTTGTACCTATGATTTGAAAAATCTGCGTCACTATCTTGTCCAAGGGTACTTCTGCTTGAAGATGTGTTTTGTTTATCTGCCGCCATTTCCTATACATCAGTTTATCAGTTTAAACGTTTGTCGCTTTGTTACTGCACATGCGTCATGGTATAATATAATACTAATAAAATTATAATTTTTAATGTTTAATTTTTATAATTTCACTGTTCGGTTGGATTCTGAAGTACACCGTGAATTCAAGCTATAGATACAATATCGTATACTGTTGAAATATTTTGTTCTGTTTGAAAATCACTGGAGAGCTGTAATATTCTTTCTGTATCTAAAAAAATTGAATATTTATCGATATGTTGTTTGTTACGAACTGAGTTTAATCATTACATAAAAACTAAAACCGTTCAATCTTATATATGCTTGGCGCTAAATTTCTACTTCTGCCGGCAGCTGCACTGCACTTCAAAAAAGATAATTAAAACAAAATTCAGTTTGCAAGACAAACAAGAAATATAAAAATTATATGGTAGATGCATGTTCCGTTTTCTAGCATCAAGTGTCTGCCTTAACGGTCCGAAAATGGAATAACGTTTTTTAAATTCCATCTTTTACGCTAAATGAACAGAAAACGTGCACACATGTTTGCCAAAAAATATCACGTGCATTTCAGTAAATCAAACAGTAATTAAAATGGTCAGAATGGTGTTAGAATATATTATTGTTCATTTTGTGTTTTTAAAATGATCTATTATATAGTATTATATACATAAGATTAATTTTGAACTGACTACTTCTCAAAAAACTATAATCCTGTATAAAAAAATAAATTATTGTTAAACGGTCATGTCCTGAAGTAAGAAATTGGACTGAAAAAAATATAATTATTATGTGCTTGGAGAAAAAACGATAAGCTTTCCTGAGAAGTGACTTTGACATTCACAAGACACAATTAATATGAAGGGACGGCCATTTGATTATTTTGCGAAATGACTGGTGATATAAATTACACAAATTAATCAAAGATTTATGTTAAAATGTAATAACCCAAAGCAGAAAAAGGAAAGATATTTTATAAAGAAAACAAGAAATAAAATATATTAGGTCAAATTTTGTAAGTAATCATATAATCAACAATAATATAGATTATGACTCGCTAACACTAGGCAGTTTACATGAAGTTTTAATTTTAATAGCAATAGGCAATAAACGAAGCATTGTTTTGTCACAAAAAAATCAAAAAGCATGATACTTTTTACAGATCTAAAATCGGTTAAAAGCTTCCAAAGTTATGATTTTTCAAACTAATATTTTTTGGTATTTTATGTAGAAAACCTGTGCCCATACCGAGTCTTAAATTTTAAGTACGAACACCCTTATTTTAACTTTTGAATGAAAATATTCAATCACCAAACACCGGCCGCAGTATTTTCTTTCTGCAACAGATGAACCTTTGAACATTTGCTCTTTAAACTGAAATACTTTATACTGACTAGCTGTTTTAATTTCATTAAAAACAATAATTTAAAGTCTCATGCATTTTTTCTAACTTCAAGACTAATAAAATTTTAAAACATACGATATACGAATGTTTTGGGTTTTAAAATCATCGGAGACATTTTGTTCTTCAATGCACGTATTTATACCTTAATGAAAACTATATCCATATGATTTACACCTTCGGTTATAAAAACATCATTTGAAGATGAGTCTGTTGATTATGCCGAGAATTTGTTTTTAATTTATTTTTAGCTCTTTGATACGTTTTTGTAACAGTATTGAAAATGATTTACTATTATGAAGCTTAAATTAAAATATCTTCTATTTCATTTTCATTTTATTTCATTCTAACATCAAATAAGGTTTTCCAAACAAATAGAGAACTTCAGTAATTAGTTTTTTGCGAATGCCATGGCCAGTTGTGGAAGCAATATCGACAAATCTAAAACAAAGTTTTGTGTTAGTTTCACACAAGAAGCTAATGGTTGACAAAATTTTCGATTCCAATACAATATTAAGGAAGCGAATCATTCATTCTAAAGGAAACATAAGAATTAATCTACAATCTCATTACTTTCGATGGGACTGAAAAAATAATTTGCTGTGCTTAACATTACGAATATTTTTTGTTTACTTTTGTGCAGGATGAAGAAAAACAAAAATTATATACATAGACTTTATTGTGTTTTTCCGATTCATTTGCATATCCATATGATAATATGATAATTTCGTCCATTCTGAAAAGTCATGCATCAGTATGTCTTATACAGCTTAAAGTTCGCACCACTTTCTTAAGTCTTATATTAAGTTTGCACAAACAGCAAAACGTTTTGAAATATTACATGTTAAGTACATTAGTATAACAGATGGCTTTTGCTGGAATTGTGTTCTTAAACGTAAAGCAGTTTAAACCTTAGCTTATACCAGTTTAGAGAACCATAAAATTTATGTTAAAAAAATTTTGAAAATTTTTTGAGCGGTCAAATCGTGCTTTGACTTTAAGAAAGAACGTCACTTAAGACGAATGAGGTGTCTATTGTCTTGACAGTTTGATTAATATTAATGTACTTTAACACCGGGACCATGTGTTTTTAAATATATTATAGCATCCTAGAAATTGCTTTTATGGTAGAAAGATTTCAAAACGTTTTACTTTTTGTGCAAACTTAATATAAGATTTAAGAAAGTAGTGCGAACTTTAATTCAAGGCCAAAAAGACATGTACACCTCTTAAACACATTTTAAAATAGCAAGTACCTAGTGTGGCCTACTGTTAATGACTGAAATGGCGTCTGCTCCATTTTGGAAATTCTGACAAAAAATACTAGTCTAGTTCTACCAGATCAGCTATAGCTTATTGTTTTAATTAAAAGATAAATTCTCTCGCAAGATCAGGGAGCTTAACGGTAGCTTCGTTTTTTACATTTATGTTACGTTTTTGTAGCAAGGATTATATACATTCGTTATCGCTTTATTCAAGATTTTTTTTTTCCAAAAAAGAAATTGGAAAAAAGAATTAATGATGGAGTATATGCATGCAAGCCAAACAGCTGCTCTATATATCTTCCGTATACAACCGAAAACTCCTTGCTTTATTCAAATCGTTTTACTTTATCTTATAAGATCACTGACATACAATCGCCTTTATTGCTAAAAACACTCACAATTGCAAACGATTGACTTTAATATATTTCAGAGAAAACAGCAGTTGCTTTTTAATATCTAAAAGAGAAAAGGTTTAAACATAAACGAAGTAAAATCCCAGACCGCACCGACAAAGGAGAGAGAAAGAAAGTCCTTTTGTTTTGTAATTCTGAACAATAATATTTAGTTAGCATATTTGCATATTCACTTTTGAGGATCTCTAAGAAAGACATTTTCAGTGAAATAACAAAATTCAGCCTTTTTTAAAACCTTTCTGTTTAACTGAATATTTTAAAAAAGTCTGAGATAGGGCTACATGACGTATAATCGGCACCAGTAGAGCTCTCACTTCGGCAAAGACAACTAATAACAGCAACAATATAGAACTGTTAAATTTTAGTTTTATTATTTTTTTTATAATCTCTAACATGTGTAGTTGATTCTGTTATCTTTCATAAGCTGATTGAAGCGAAAGCGCAAAATGTATCTACATTAATTATTTCATTCTTTGAAAGGGAGATAAAAGCGAGGCCGACTGTTTTGAAAAATGAAAGTATATCTTTAATATTTCAGTTGGTTTTAGAGATGACTTGCGAAGCAACAATACTTGTTTTCTAAAGCTAACAAATTAAGGTCGAGCCAAAAAGTGTCAATTCTTCCTGATGTTGACCATAAATATATTCACAAAGAGTAAAAGGTAATTTTTTTTAATTATACAATTTATGTTCGACTTGAGTCTGTTTTACCTTATTACTTATGGCTTGAAGAATACATTGATGTTTTCAGCGGTTAGTTCATTTGGTGTTTAATTTATATCTTCATTGATTTTCGAACTGGTAAGCACAGCTTGTTCAACACCTTTTGATTTAGAAACTTATTCCAGTTCGATGTTTTGAAACGCGGTATAACTCGTCAAATAAGAAAGCGTAAAATTTTGTTTGTAACGAAGACAACGTACCTTGGATGATTTGCAAGGGGCGCCGGTAGTGGCGGGAAAAGTCGAGGAACGCCATGTATTGAGTTTTGCGTATTTTTCGTGGCCATATCTCATTTTAGCAATAAATTATGCGTGTATGCTGCCTGTATATGCATCTTTAATATAAATTGAACAGCAAGAATATGATATAGGTTTCGTCATTCCCTCATAAAATCATTCATTGTTATCTAACCAATCAAAAAACGAAACTAAACTGAACAACAGGTGAAAGTTTATAAACTGGAATTATTTAAAAATGCTATATACTTAAACAGAACTAAGGCAATAGAAGAAACTGTTTTATGACAAAAAAAATTGTGTTATTGAATTTGTAACACTTATTTAACATCATCAAAAGCTACAAAACTTTGCACCATTAAACAAATTTTAAAAATGCAGAAAAATATTTATGAAATACTTTTGGCTATAATAATCTTTTTTAACCGAGCAGAGTTTGATTTTGTTTTTTGTTTTATTGTGATAGATGTCGATCTACATTTTCGCACAAATACACTTGCTACCTCCTCATGCGTGAAGATAAAACTCTTCGTGGTCTTTCTGTTAGGCGACTAAATTGTTGTCAAAAATAAAAAGTGAAAAAGAAAACAGGCAAAAGATAATCAGAGTTAAGTGATGTTTATTTTTCACAGTAAAGGGAATTATGGTGGGATTGATAAGAATTTTGAACAAGCTGCGAATCGTTTGTAACAAACTTATCTAACTATTAAGGGTAATAATGCACCTGTTTGGTGTAAAAAACAGTAAATTATAAACGAGGTGCAGTAAAATCCCATTCGTGATATTCTCAACAACAGTTTATAATCAATTTTTGAGGTAAGGATAGCAAATATGTGTTTTTTGCACTTTCTTTTAAAAAGAGGAGGTTTAGGAATAGCTTTTTGGATGAATCCATTCAATCGCGACTTGGTGCTAAGCTGAAACTATTCAATAACTTTCATTGCAAGCAGTTTTAAAAAAAAAATTCCTCGACAAAATTTATGATAAGACCTTGTTATAGCAAATATGTTTTTTTTTTTTTTTGCACTTTCTTTTAAAAAGAGGAGGTGTAGAATAGCTTTTGGGATGAATCCATTCAATTGCGACTTGGTGCTAAAAAACTATTCAATATCGTTCATTGCAAGTAGTTTTTAAAAAACAAAATTTATGACAATACCTTGTTATATTTTAAAGTCACGAGATAATAGAGCTGTCTCATTGACCAAAGTTTTAACAGTTTGTCGACTGCGTGCTAAATAGTTTGATTTTACTTTATACAGAAACTCCAAATAACAAGAATTATATTACATTATATATATATATATATATATACTGTTGCATAAAAGTCAGTTTGGAAGATATAAAAATACCATTAAAATTCCTTAACAGCAAAATCTTATTACAAAGCTAAAGAGGGGGTCTGCGGGTTATCAATTTTTGATAGCTGTGTTGTCTATGTACTTGAATTATTGTACAAACAAAAATTATCAATTTTTAATTTTTCAGTTGCTTATCTATGTTTTTGAAGTCATATGTAAAACTTGAAATGAAATTTTTGGTTTTTTCTAAAATGAAACATAACCTAAAAACTGTCGCAATACTTTTGATTGGCAAAAACAGAATGTTTGGCAAATTTCTATTTTTTAATTGGTTAAAAATTTTGTATCTCTTAAACGAAATCAAAAACTAAAGATGTAAGATATTATTGGGTTTTAAGTAAATTATACTTATATAAAAATGATATGGAATGATAAAGATCAACTAAGCTAATAGAAAACTTAAAACCACTAATGCATATTGGCACCCAAGCCGTATTTAATTTAAAATGGAATCATTATAATACGCTCTGGGAATACGCAATTGAATACGCCCCAAAAAAGTAATCTTTGTGGGTTGTGCATTAAATAGTAATCACAATCAGCGCTAGCAGTAAACTCAAAAGAAGTATCTTGCAGGATTGGAATAACGAGGGTACAAGCTTCGAAATCAACAACTATTAATGCACCAAGGGAATCATGGGAGATTTTTTTTCCAAACGAAATGTCTCTTGTTGTTGCCAAAACAAACCGGTCAAATTAGCTAAATTGAAAGCTAGTCTGGGCAAAAAGTTTCCGAGCGACGACCTCGATCAGCCGTAATTTCGAGAAACCAGCATCAGAACGAAGAAATAGCTGCGATCATTAGTCTATGTATATATTAATGGGGTTTTTTTAATTTTCGATTTGCTGGAATGTATAATCATTAGCGCGATTCACGTTCAATAGCAAGATGACCTGTTTTGGGGAGTGAATCGTTCTCAGCCATGATTAACAAAATTTCTTTGATGATGATTATTCACGAACGCACCGTGGCAAGCAAACAAGTTTGACTGCAGCTCTTTAATTCTAAGAATTTTCAACACCTGCTTTGGAAGGCATGTGATCATAAGTTAGGAACCCAAAATAAACACGCAAACAAAATCAAGCAATTTTTTCCCAGCAAACCAGCTATTTCTTGTACATCTTTTTTATTAACTAAAGGAAACCTCCGTTGGAAACTCCTATCTTAATTCTTATAACTCCGCCTTAAAACCTAAATCTATCCTGCCATTCAAGTTGTACATGTACAATTATAAATTATTTTATATTTTATTGGGATCATTCTTCTCTATGAGGTATTTTTTAAGGATCGAAAATGTTTAAGGCGTGTTCACACTAGCGACGAAAACGCAAGTGCAGACGCAAGAGCAATAAAAACAAGTGTGAATGTAACTTGACGCAGACGCAAGAAAAAGGAAATTTTCCTCTTTCCTGCGGACACCTTGCGCTTGCGTTTGCTGTTGCTTCACAAATTTCCAAGTGTAAATGGGGATGACGCAGACACAAACGACTGCGTAGCTTGCATCACCTGCGTCAGTTGCTAGTGTGAATGTCGTTGGGAAAGAATGGCCGGACAAATGACGTCATTTGCATTGTATTAGCATACAAAATGAGTTCGTCACGGACAATGATCTCAGTCATTTTTAAGAGAAAACAGTGCAATTCTGGTCAATCACCAAAATAAATCTGCGCATTGCATGCAAGTCCGAGGTTTTTTTTTATAAAAAACACTACGTGGGCCGTATAGCCCCATCATTAAACGGCTGTTTAGCAAAGAAATCTCTGTAGTGTATAATTATTTTCTTTGGTCAAATGGCTTCTCAAAACATGCAAAGTTCGGTCTTCATTTGTATGGAAAATGAGTAACGTCTCAATTAAAAGCCGGGTTTTCGGTTTTTCATAAGAGCTAGATAAAAAAAACATATCTGGGCTCATAGCCCCATCCCTAAGCTTTCATTTGATACCTCTTTAATTCTGACTTTTTATTGTATTCTGAAGCATTGTGGCAATAGTAATAATTTTAACTATAATATTTTAAAATAATATGGTTTTTTGTTCATTTCAAAAGCAACACACAAACATTTCAGAAAACATTAGTAACAAGAAGTACCTCTAAAATTAATAATACAATATTAAGTTTCAATTAACTGAAATAAGAATAAATATACAAACTAGCAGTAATCATAGATTAGTGAAGTGCGTTCGATAGTACTGTGGTAGAAGGATTGAACTTAGTCCTGTGTAACAACAGTTAACACAAACAAGAAGTCAAATAATAAACTGTTGTGTAATTTCATGGGAAGCTTACATGCCGTGTTGGCTGAAACTACCCACACCCAGATCCTCTCGGAGAAATCCAAGATGGCGTCAATTTGGATCAACCACAAAATTGAGATTTTTTCCGCCTGCGCAAGATTATGATTGCGTTCTCCTAACGTCGAACGCAATAAATGTATCTTTGGTCATTTCTGATGTTTTGAAAATTAATTTCATGAAAGTCCAAAGTCCAGTCCATGTTTTAGCACATGCCGTTTTGAGACAATTTGTAAACAACTTAACACTAGTCACGCATCTTTGAGTTTGTCAAAACATGCATTTATAAATTCGTACTTACAAATAACTTTTACTTTGTTTGCAAATTTGGAAGGAGAATCTCTTTTTTGAAACAAGATTTTTATTGAGTAACGTAAGAAAATATCAAAGAATATGTTTTTTCGATTATTTAAATTACCACTACCTTTCCGTTACATACAGTTCCTGGCGTTATTTTCTTTCTCTCGAATCATTTGCCTGTTAGTTAAGTTGAAGTTAAAATCTTTCTTTCAATCCGTAGAAACATAACACAGTTGATGTTTTCTTTTCGGTTTACCCACGATGTACATTTAACATCTTCTTCATTTGGTAAAGCAACACAAATGCGTGGTATTTGTTGCCATATTAAGACTCTTGTACGATTACTATTGTTATATGCCACGTGACTGGTTGGACATCGGCCGTCCGCGGGAACATCCAGTTTTGAGCGATATGATAGTTGCTTGCCATTGTATGTCAATGGCATGCAACAAAAACTGAAACCTGCTGCCACTCCAAGTATTTTTCTTTCAAATGCGCGCCAATCGTTGTCCACGGAAACTAAAACTTGTACAAGCTCAGACAAACGAATTCATTGATCAAGCACCGTTCAAGAAAAATTAGAAGTGATTGCTCTTCAAGACCACTCTGACGTATAGCTCCAGTGAAAATGTTGACATTGATCAAATTTGTACTTAACAGAAGCACAGTGTGAAGCATTCATTAGGTTGAAAACTTTTTTCCTGGATGCCTCGTTTTAGCGACTCGCCCCCAAGTGGCAACAGGGAAAACTTAATTCCAAACATTTTGAATCTAAGCTATCCAGCAACACGTGAATATAGCCGATATCTGATTGGATTATGCGCACTCCTTTCTCTAAAGGGATATGTTATGTTGGCATTGTAAAAAAAAAACAAAATTAAAAAAATATATTATTATTAAACGAAAATAACTCATAAAAATTTACTATTTGACTTTTAAGAAGGTTAATTGAAGTAAATTTTTAAAAGTTTTAAAATTTACTTACAACTTCTGACGTGCTACGTCACACGATCCACTCAAACTCGATATTCTGCACTAAAATACCCATTGTTTCACGATATTCTACATAGTTAACGGTAACGTTGCTTCTTCCATTTGTAGCACCTCCGTTAAAGTCATCCAAAATTTTGACAGACTTTATTAACCTTACTTCGATTCTACTGGGCTTTAATTTCAGCTCAAAGCACAATTCAACATAAATAGCAGTTTTTTCGCTGGACAAAGTTTGTGCTGATATTAGAAAAAAAGAATTATATAGATCTGATGGTACTGCAAAAACGGTTTGTGCAGCGTATTCAACCCTTACTTTGCGAATTAGTGTCATCATCTAATCGATGTAAGTATTTTGGCACGTTTTCAATTATTGCGATTTGATAAAAAAAAAATCTTTCGGTAAAGCTGATGTTACACGAGGCAATTTTTTGTGCAACTTCTCTCGCAACGCCATTGCGAGACAAGTTGCAAAGGGGTTGTTACACGGCGCAATGGCTCCTGCAACTTGAATTTTGTAACTAAAATCATTGCGAAAAGTAGAACAGGATTTTACT
>JAOBRB020698228.1:0-13144 GCA_027575285.2 Zoanthus pulchellus | reverse complement strand
ATCTCAATGATGAAAAAGAGTTTTCCTTTTTATATCCTACTAATTTATACAGAATCATTTGTAACTCTTAATGAAGATTTACTTTACATCAAATCCAAATTTGGGAGATACCAAGTCCAAACACGCCCAATTATGTCTGTACATAGCGCAGTAAAATTTCTTCTGTTAATATTTATTTTTTGCCAATCATAAAAGTCTATATGCAAAACATAAAAGTCTTACACGAAAGTGCGCTTTTCTGTAACCAGGACCTGGTGACGAACAGTTTCCAGAAAGAGGAGTTACAAGTGCAAATGCTAATGCATTGCCATTACATAATCTTAGTTGAACTGCAAAAGAACGCTAACTTAGGACCGCCCCTAGAAGTACTAGCTTGTTTACTGAGAATTTAACCTTAGCTTGGCTCACGTTTGGAAAGGATATTTTACATCTGTTAAGCGTTGCTTCTTAGACAACCTGTCAAAGTATTAGTTTAGTGTTCTACAGATTACACAAGGAGAATGGTTTAAGTGGAAAGTTTACTCTATGGAAAGAAAGGAAATAAGACCATGACCTTGGGTCATCACCTATCCGAATTTAAGTCGTTTATGTGTGACCTTTTAGTTCACAACAATTACCTAAGCATTTGCATACTCTTTATAACTAGTAAATCATAAATCTAGGTATTTATGTTGTCAATTAAACCCTTTCTCTTCGCACAAAAATTTTAATTGGTATGAGGTTTATTTGTATAATACTGTGATAGATTTATTTAATTGTTTTTTCTTAATTAAATGAATACTATGAAAGACCGCACGGGTTTTTATCCCAAGAGTAAGAATTTGTTTCACTACAATAGTGAAGAAGTAAAAAAACAACAACTGGTTTCTAGTAACATTTTATCTTATATCTTCAACTTTTGTGTTTGGTCTTGAGTTTGTTAATATATACATATGTTGCTTAGTAAATGTCTTCTTTTGTAATGCTGGAACTCTTGACCTAAAACTTTAGTTTATGATCCATTTTAGGTTTCATTGTACAGCAACACTCAGAAAACTCATGAATGAATGGATGTTTGACATGCTATTCGTGGTTTTAAGTAATTTATATTTTCATTCAGTTTTAATTGATTTAGTAATAAACATGATTTATTACTTATACTGTCTTCAGAACTGCTAACCAGCCAGTGCAATCAGAATTGTCATAAAGGAATTATTCAGAGTTAATAATATTAAAGTTATTGGATCAGAACACTTGCCACAAGCTAAGCTATTTATTTTTTGTTTACAACTCAGTGTTTATAAAAACTTAAAAGCCTACATTAAAAACACGAGTTAAGAAAAAGATTCATAATTAAGTATTTCATATTGAATAAAACTAATTATTAAAGATGTTTTACAAATTTTGAGGAAGTAATCTGGTGATATAGGAATATAACGAATGCTGCATAAAAATTAATAATAAACTTAATAAGCTTGTAGATTTAATTATTAACCTATTGCTATATATTAGGAATTTGATCAAGACGTTTGGTACCACGAAGGACCTCCTGAGCTAAAGGTTGCTCGTCTGTGGATTGCAAGGTTTTCTATACCAAGGTACACAATGAAAGAATGTTTTAAAAAAGATTATAGTATTATACACAAATCATATACATTTGGTCACGTTGATGTTTATTTTCAAACTTTCCAGTAGAGAGGGGTTAGAAAGAGGTATTTTAAGAATCAGAGGGGAGGTCAAAGATGATTGAGTATGTCACTTGAACTAGAAGGGATCGGGGATGGGGTGCTAGAAAATGTTGGTTGAGGTGAAAAGAAGGATATGGCAGTCAAAATTTGCAAATTGGGTTGTCATTTAGTGCTGGTGACTGGAAATATCAATCAGTTATTTTAAAGATTGTTGCCAATCGCATAAATCGTGTATTTTATCCAAAACTATTGTTGATTTGCCTTTGTGGTCAAAAGGGTGAAGGGAAAAGGTTAAGGTGAGTTGTCCTCATGTCACGAGTGTAGCTCTAAAAATCTAGTCGCCAATGCCTTATTTTATCGCATTAGTGACCAGTAAGTTTCATTTTTTGAGGCCTTCTTTTTTATAAAGATGTTTGAACTCATTTTTCGTGGCTGTTTAAACCAATACTGGGTCATAAAAATCCCAATCTGGCAAGCATTTTTTATTTTATTTTTTTTACTGTAAACATTCCAGAGCAAGAGAAAGATTAAAACAGGCTAGAATACAGCAGGCGAAACCGGATCCAGAAAAGGCTGCAAAAACACAAGAAATACACAGAAAGCTTCGGGTGAGTTTATTTATTCAGCATTAATTTTTGTATGATGTATTTGGGAAAAAATAACTTGAAAAAATACAGTTCTGTGTAACAACTTCAACAACTAAGTAGTCTTTAACTCGAGGATGCATCAATACCAATTACGCATGTTATGATATAACAATACAACTTGTTTTCAAAATGCAAAAGTATTATTGTATAAAATTAGGAATCTAATCAAAGACTCAAAAACATTGATTCATTAGTTAAAAATTCTCATTCATGACTATGACTGCCATCTGTGATTTAAAGACACTAATCCGTAAGTCAGGCTTTTAATGAAGGATACTTAGAAATCCATCTCTCAAAGGCACTACTCCAGGAAAAATAGATACTCGTCTATTAGTCCAAGGCATTTGTCAGAGTTACACGTCAAAAATTCAAATTCATCGATCACTGAATCAAAGACACTAATTTAGAGATTTAGACTTTAATCCATAGAACAAAGTTCTCTATCCATAAATCAAGACACCACTCCTTTAAGTAAAGACTCTAATCTATTTTTCCAAGACATAAATAAAAAATGTAAGTCACTGATCCATAAGTGAAGACATTGCTCTCTAAGTCAAAAACTCTAATCCATGAAACAAACCAATTTAATTCTTGAGTTAAAGACAATCATCCGTGAACAAAAACAATAATCCAATTGTCAGAGTCTAATCCTTTAATGAAATACAGCCATCCATGAATCAGTGACACTAATCCATCAGTCAAAGACACTAATCTACCCACAAAGACAATAATCCAAGGTTAGGCACTAATCCTTGAAACAAAGACATTAATCCTCAATAAAGCCTCTAATCCACGCACTGATCCATAAAACTAATCCATGAAGCAGAAATCAATATATTAGTCAGTTACTAATCCATGAAACAAATAAATTAATCCATGAAACAAACGCATTAATTCTTGAAAAAGTAAATTAATCCTTGAAACAAACGCACTAATCCATGAAACAGATATCAATACATTAGTCAAGTACACTGCATCCATGAAACAACTACATTAGTTGTTGAGTCAAACACTACTGCAGGAACAAAAACATCAATGCAAGGGTCAGACTATACTTTAGTCAAATATACTTATCCATAAGACTAAGACAGTTATCAATTATTCAATTGATTTTGCGAATTTTATTTGTTAACAACTGTTTTCCTAAAAAACAATGTAATTTTAGCACAAGAGCCCTTTGTACCACATTTTCGCCAAATTTAAGAAACTCCACAATATCGAAATGAGTTTTGCAAGCTCCCTAGCTTGATCAAGTGCTACATTTAAGAAATAATTTGTGCTGTGGCTAGTTGGGAACTATGCTCTATTAGATAGATAGATAGATAGTTTATTCAATTATCTTTGCAACCAAAGGGTTGAATTACGATTATTTTACAAATATAGTATAACAAAGAACTAAGACTAAATATAAAAATCTAACAATACATTAAAAGGGGATTATTTACATAAATTTAAATATTGATAATGATATATATCTGCCTCTAGAAATATTGGGCTACGTAAAACGCGAGAGACAATTTTTAATAATAAAGCAATTACCGAAGCGGTTAGTCTTAAATTTGGGGACGCAAAAAAGAAGTTGTTGTCTAAGAGATATATTCACATTATTTACTGGTGGAGAGAGATCATGAAGTTTACTGCCTTTGTCGCATATTGCCTTATCGAAAAGCCTGTCGGTTAATGATAATGACTGCTAAATAAACGAGTCCTGCCTTATCTAAAGCTTCTTCGTACGAGGAATAAGGATAAATTTTGCGTAATGCACGACGTTGCACCTGTTCTAAGGGTTTAGATAGATACAGGGGAAGGCTGTCATGGTAAACAGGGTATGCATGTTCCGTGATTGGTCTAACACAAGTGCGAACAAACTAACAAGATCAGACGTACCTAAACCTGAACATTTTAGTTGACGGAGACCGAAAATACGTCGCTTACACTTATTAATGATAAAATCAACATGGACATTCCACTTTAAATCGCATGAAATACGGAGCCCTAAGATTTTTGCATACGGCACTACCTCAATTTCTTTCTCGTTAACAACTATCGGATCTAAATTAATGTCCATGGTGCTAAAGCTAATCCTCATCTCCTTGCACTTGGACTCGTTGAGCTGAAACTTGTCTGCGACAGCACTGTTGGCAAAGGAGTCCACAGCTGATTGGATCCTGGACGTTGCTGACTTAGGAACGGTTTCTGATATAGTCGTGTCATCCACGTACTTCCACAGTTTGGTGTTGGCGATGTCAAGGTCATTTATCATCACAACGAACAGCCAGGGACCCAATTTTGTCCCCTGAGCAGGATTTTCCTTTTCAAATAAAGTTGAAGTCGATGAAAGTGAAGCTGGCGGAGACAATTACTCTTTATATAAACTATTTTAAATTATAGAACAGCAAGTATGCTTTTAGTTGCCGGCGACGGAGCCGTTCGCAGGCAAGGAAAATCGCCGGTCGCCGGCCGAAAAGGAAAAGCGTGCCTGAGGAACCCCAGCTCGAACCGTGCCCCATTCTGAAATACAGTCCTGGCCTAACTTGACACGCTGTTTCCTAGATAACAGGAAATCAGTGATCCATGCAATTACTGCGTCACAGATGTTGAATGTATTCACTCTCAAGTACAGCGCTTATTCTGTGGAGGCGCTCAGTTATGTGCGGTGCTCAGTTGAGTAAATACAGAATACGCGTGATCATAATATATTTTTTAGGTGTGGACATATGATTTTGTGTTCTCAAATGTTTCCAAGATTGGACCTACAAATCTTAGAGCTCAATGTTAGGAAGATTTTAGAAAGTTTATTGCTCCTAAAAGAGTAACTTCTTTTTGTTTTTGTTTTACTTTTACAGAACTTATACAATTTTTGCAGTCAAATAGGAGATGACAGGCCCATCTCGTTCTGCCGCTTCTCGCCAGATTCTTCCTTATTAGCTACTGCATCCTGGTTGGTTTTTGTTTGGCTATTTTACTATTACTGCTGAGTTCTTTACATATATGTACACACGATCATCATTGGTCATCATTGATCTCTCGATATTTCATTTTGTATTAGCAACAATAAAACCATACATTATACTTTAGTTTAATGAATGTTTCAAGATTACTGTCAAACGATTTAGCAGGCTCTCTCTGTAACAATGTTTTAAATGTTTTAGGAGCGGCTTGTGCAAAATTTGGTCCGTTCCAGAATGTGAACCAATCTCAATTCTAAGAGGTAAATTGAAATACAAGATATTGTAGGTATAGTCAGTAAGTCGCTACTAAATAAGTCATCACACTTAAAATGATCCATCTTATAGTGTCTACTGCACCATGCACAGGACAGAAAAACAGTTTGTGAACTTGTTGATATGCGTACGTTAGCTAACCAATAAGTGACCTGTGATGTGGAGGAGAGTTGGTCATGACATTTCTGATCAATCACATGTGAAATGGCATCGGTGATCAACTTGTGCTTAATCAGTGTTGCAAAGGAGGAGTCAGTCACATATTTAATTTTAACCAGTCACTAGTGAAGGACTCACAAAGGACAGATGTTATACCCGCGGAGCCAGGGAGACTCACCTGATGACTTGACTTCCCGTGTGAGTATCCGTTGCTCAGTGCATAAAGCGTCTGACCAATAAACTAAAGGTTGTTACTTCGATTCCCGTCAGTGATTCGGAATTTTTCTTGAGCACTTAAATTGGGTAGGAAACGTATAGCCAAGTTGTAAAAACTTCCATAAGTATAATTACTATTAATTTGTGAAAGAAAGACGTAACGTTCAACAGAAAGCGTTTGACAGTTGACTTGAAAGAGCTTAATTAGTTAAAGTTACGCAAATTTTCTGGTAAAAAGCGCCACAATTTGTATGCGTAAAATGTAAAATATCAGGACTCGTAATGCTTGAGATCTTATTATTGTAAAGTAAAAAATCTGTTATTAGGTGAGTATAGAGTTCTGATTTGATTTGAAAAAATTATGACAACAGTCACAGTAATCTTTGAAGTTAAAACGAAACAAGCTGGAGAGTTAGTATTTTCTCTTTAGGTCACAATGAACGTGTTGGGGCCATAGTATTTCACCCCCAAGCCACCATAAGTCTCGACAAAAATTCTCCGTGTATGGCTTCATGTGCTGCAGATGGAACTGTCTTACTCTGGTCCATGAACTCGTAAGTATGTTTGGAAGAACAACAGATTAAGAAGAACTTAAAATTATACGTGACTGAACTGAAGTTTGTAATGGATTTCCAGAAAGTTCTAACTATTGTTCCACATAATTTATTATATATAAGAATTAAAGGAGAACTCCATGATGTTAGCAAGTTTGATTCTACTGAAGGTTCAAAATTCAACGACTAATTAATTTTGTTATTGTATTTCTGGTAAATTGGCATTTGAAGCGGAGTCATGTAAAAATCTAAATGAAACTCCGCCATGTTGGAAAAAAACCGACGGCTCAGAACGTTGTCAGCGTAACTTCAAATTTCGTGACCGCGTCAAATACACACAAAAATACCTTTACAGCAGGAGCAGGAGCAGGAAAAAGTACAATTTTGTAACAAACTATTACTTCTTGTTTGGAACCAATGCTAGTTTGAAACCCCCGCGAGAGTAATGCACTCTTTCTTTGACACAGTTGCGTCACAAATGACTGCTGACCCTCGTAACGCGGCTCAACTCTTAACAAGATGGCGTACTTTCATTTTTTTTTTTCACAAGTTTAAAGTGAAAAATCTCGGCTGTTGTAAAAGTTTAGGGTATTAAATAATCAAAACTATTACCAATAATATTAAGTTAACTGAATAAAGGCAATTATTTTCCCTGGAGTTCCCCTTTGAGTGTGTTGGATGTTTAAAAAAAATTGTCCAGTGTAAGAAAAAGAATATATAAAAATGAATGTCTATCTTTGTTATTGACATTGGAGGGTATTTTTTCTGTGTTAGAGCAATAGGGACCTAACGCAACGAGAACTGCAACTCCAACAACGTCGCCGAGAACGGTAGAATGTATAATAACTGCACGTTGGAATGCACCTTTTTAAAGTTATCAAGCCTAAGTGGATGTATCAGCAAAAACATTCTTTGTATTTGTTCAGCTTCACGGCGAAACATTTAATCGTTTTTCTATTCACAAAGCGTAAAGGAGAGAAACAGAACCCCAAAACACCCGAACAAAAAAAACAAAAATTCAAAAAGAGGATTTTTCGGAGCTGTCGCCGTTCACGTTCCCGTCCTCGTTGCATACAGAGGTCGAAATTAAAGATATTTCACGGTCGCAGTTTTGCGACTGGTTGCAAAATTTTACGCGCAAACCTCTAGTGGGCTCTTTTTTATTAGCTGTTGGAGATGTAGATTCAGTGGTCGCGAAAATTGCGACTGCTGTTGAAGCTTTTGTCGCAAAGAGAAAAATTTTGTTAATTTCGGCCCCTGGCATAAGGCCCTTATTAGCTCAATTGTGACTTCACAGCTGTTAGGAGCTCGGCAGAAATACATTTTGGCCTATAAAGACAAGGTTTTGCGAAGTTTGTTTTTTCTTTGTTAACCACTTCAAATAACAATTTTTAGACCAAGTAAAGATAAACTTACATTTACTTACAGAGCAACTAGTTCGTGAAATAGTTTGGGTGATAATATCAAGAGTTGTGCCTCCGTAAAATCCTTTAAGATCGCCTCGAGGGAATATCTTCACTCGCTAATATTTATCGATTTTTATTTTCATTATTATAAAATTGTTAATAAATTTTGAAAAACCTTTTGAATTAGATCTTAATAAAATTATTAATAATGTTACTGCAAATATACACCCAATTTTGCCAATGTTACAAAGGAAATAAAATTAGCCAATTCCATAAATACCATAATACTCTTTTCTTGTCCTTCCAAAATTTTGCATAACCATTGTTTACAGTTTCTCTTGGGATCAATTTAAAATAGAATCAATTCTAATGCAAAATTTTGGAAGGACAAGAAAAGAGTATTATGGTTTTTATGGAATTGGCTAATACATTGAGAATAGTGATTACGGTTTCTGGAAACCAGGTAAACTGGTTTAGGTCCTCCCCTGTAGACTGTGTTTGGTTGTTACTAATCTGCTTTTGAATTCTCCCAAATACTTGCATCGGTCTTTAAAAGACATCTTGTGTGTGTTTTGTTTCTTAAGTAAAAAAGGACTCAAAAATCCTAATATTAAAAAAAAATGTTTAGTCGCCTAATTAAAGCTCTACAAAAACTTATTACAAAAAGAGCTCTAAAATATATTTTAAGCTGTTTTTGTGTTTTCAACTGGGAGAATTGATTACCTTTTGTTCTTTTGCATTTGCTTTGCTTCATTCGTGCTAAATGCCACGTTCACCTTTAAACGATTCCTAAAGCCTATAGCGTCCCAACTAGGTTCCAGGTTTCCATATAGCCTATTTTGTGCCGGCTGTCCAAAACCTACTCTCCTGTAAATCAAAATGGACTGACGTAGCAACAGTTGTCTTTTTGTTTCTTCCAAACAAGTAGGTTCTATTCGAAATATTGTGTAGATATCAGATATCATTAGCAGCGAGCATCGGTGACTTGTTAGTATCCGTTATATACTGTTAAATGTCGAAAATAGAACAATAGAACAGTATTATCATTGTAACAAAATAGTGTTCTCGCACCGCTCATTTTCAAATGATTATTTATATTTGTATTATAGGGATACCCCAATAGCTAACATTGAAGGGCACGAGAAGAGAGTTTCTAGAGTAGAATATCACCCGTCTGGGCGTTTCTTAGGAACGTGCTGGTAAGAGTACTAAAGATATTTTTAGTTTTACTTTAGAGGATGTTATGTCTTTTATGAAAGTAATTTTTGTCCTAGATCTTCCTTGCTAAACAATATTACGGCTGCACGAACCAACTGTGTACAAATATTGTTGTGCTAATTTGTTTCGATCTTTTCCTAATTACTTAGAAAAGTAAAAATCAAAGTGTGAGTCAAAATTTCAGGTTTCTATGGTTATTTATCTTATTCATCCTAAATTTCTTGTTTCTAATTAATGCTGTGAAAAAATCAGGTCAGTTTTCCATTTCATGGCCCATCATCTCGGCCGGGTATAATTTATCAAAATGTTTCCCCCTATATTTGAAGAATAATGTTTTGAAATGGTTGCTGTAGCAGCAAAAACATAGACCCTCAACTGAGGACTGTGCAACAATAACTAGCCAAAAGCAGAACTCATGTTTTGTTTCTGTTTTTTAGCATGTTTCTTCATGAAGCATCCACCAAATGATGCCTCTGCACTCATTTTAGTCTCTTACCAAGATTTCCATTACTAATGGACGTGTTTCTTTCAGTTTTGACAATTCGTGGAGACTTTGGGATCTGGAACAGCTGAAGGAAGTGTTGCATCAAGAAGGACATTCAAGAGAACCTTACGATCTTTCATTCCAAACTGATGGCTCACTTATGGCCACTTGGTACGAATGTTGAATTACTTTATGTTTAGAGAACTATTACAACGTCAGCCCTATCTGGAGTTTTGATTTTTTTCTAGTTCTCCTTGTATTTAACATATCATGTAATTCTTGTTTCATCTTTAATGAGTTCTTTTTAGCCAGGTGGAATATATCCCCACGACTAGAGTTTTGGATAACCCCTTCCTGCTCTGCTCATTCCATCTTATTCTTCAGCTGCAATAAAAAGTTTATTCTCTTTGATTGTATTTAAAAATGTTTATAGTCGGCATTTTTGTTTTTGTTATTTGATATGTTCATATTACAATTCATGTTATCTAGTTTTACTACTGCAAAATCTGATTTGAGGTGTCGAAAGCGCTATATTCTTTGATCACAATATTCCTTTCTCCAGCGAGTGTTTGCCGGAGAATGCCAGACAGCTAGTTTTACTGGTTGGTTGATCTAGTAACTACTTAGACGTTTGGCTCCTATGAACATTTCTTTTTCTCATAAATGTTCTCCTGAAAAGTCTGAAAATCCATTCTCTGAGGATTGCATAAGCGTTTATTAAACATCATTTTTTTTACGTAAAGTGACTTGATTCTAGTTTTTTGTGCTGTTCTGCAAATTTATTGTAGTATTCGTATTGACAGAAATCCATAGTTGATCTCCCCACGTTATGATTCAAAAGTAAGACACTCTAACCAACACATGATAAAGTAAGGTCTCCTTTTACACAGCCAAAATGGATTTTTTTGACAGTTTTTTACTTTTTTTAGTGCCGTAAAGGACTTGCTAACTGTACCGTATGTAATTACAATGAAATGGTGCAAGAAGAACCTAATGGTGCTTTTTAAACTTAACGTACACTTTTGTTTTTTGGTAAATACTAAAAAAATTCGCGTCTCGCTATATATGGACCACTGCCCACCCCCTCTCCTTTGGTGGATAGTTGTTAGTTATGAAGTACAAATATCATTTATAGAGTTTGTAGTAATCAACTACAAAATCGTTCTTCATGAAAATTACGAACCAGTTTAAGAACGTAACTTTACCTAAATAGCTTCCAAAACAACTAGGTTCTTCAAGGCGTTTCACTGTAATAATATTCTTGGATTTCACACATTCCCGGTACAAATTGCAGCCATGTAAACAAAAGAAATAATCAAAATTCTTTTGTTATGAGTACACCAACATGGCCGCCATGACGTCTAATGAAAACCAGCCATACAGTGACTGTTAAGAGGCAGACATGTTGAATGGAATTGCTTTTGTTCGTTTTGTTTAAGTGATAACTGTACTTCATACAAGCTTATACTCATCATACTTTCTTATTTGAATTGAAGTGGACTGGATGCACGTGGGCTGGTGTGGGATCTCCGTACAGGACAGTGTATAATGCCACTTGATGGACATCTAAAGAAAGTTCTCAGCATTAATTTTTCTTCAAATGGGTAAAACATTATTTTCCCCTTCACTATTTAAGGTAACCATAGTACCATTTCAGTTTTAGATTTTTTGCTAACTTATTAGGCTTTCGAATCAAACTAAAATTATTTAGATCGTTCGTATCAGCCCCGATTTTATAATTCTCAGTGTTCTAAACAAGGAAACAACTGGGTTCAATTTGAGACAGCAAAGTATTAATGGATTGATTGGTTTGACAGCCGGTCTGTTAACAGCATGGCAATTTGACAATAGCAATAATTAATAATTATTATAGATCCTCTGTCGATTCATTCAATCAGTAATTTTTATCAAAATTTGACTCGGCCTCATTTGCTTTGTAAAAGTAACTAGTCCATGACGTCTCTGAGTTTCAAGAATACCGTCATATGACGTCAGAAGTCAGCTTTAGCAATGCATTTGATCGTTTTCGTAATTATGAAGATTGTGTAATAGATCGTTTTAATCCGCTACAATTTTTTATTCTATTACATCATTTGATCTCGTAAGAAAGGACATGGCCTCACCATTGATGAATAGTATATACACTTACTCATCTGACAGATATGTGATATTGTCATTTTGTGCACGTCGTCTTAGTAAGAACAGAGCTTGATTCATTCACATATTTGTTTCGTAATCTCTTCGCGTGTTTACTTGCACGCATTTCAAGCTTTTAAGATTAATGTGCAAGTTAAACATTAATTCGCTCGAAACAGTTACCGGAATAGCTATTGGTTTACTCAATGTGAGAGAATAGTGATATACGAAGTTCACGGTTTATAGCTATAGAATTCATTAGCGTGCAAATAATTGTCGTCACTTCAGGCTACGATTGATCACGTATTTGTCGTTGTGTTCGCTTCGGTAAGCCATTTCAAAGTACAAGTCATAAAAACGAAAATTTCCAGAGATCAACACATGTATCGCACCAACAAGTGAGCCTAACTGCCTTTTACGTATTGCGAATTGTTTTCCCTTATGACGAAACAGAAGCTCTCTTACCTCAATTCTATTGTCAAATAGCTTCCACATTGCAACCGGGAGTGAAGACCAGAAGGTGATGGTCTGGGACCTACGGAAGAGGCAATGTGTATACACCATCCCAGCACACACGAACTTGGTCTCATCAGTAAAGTACTACGGTAGGTCTTATTGAATTGTAGTCTTTGAATTTAACAGTTCTTGTAAGTTTTTTTATTACTAACATTTTGCTTTATTTTCTAAGACGATTATTTGCTGTCAGCGTCGTACGATGCAAGGATTAAGGTAAATAAATATAACAATAATATATCCAAAAAACGTTAAACAAGCATACTAGAAATACATTTAAGAGAAAGGACATTTTAAAGAAAACTAAACGCCTCTAAAGGCGTTTACTCGGGCTACGCTTAAGCTTGGAACCGTAGAAATGTATACGATCCTATGATGCGTGTTTTAATTTTGTCATTTTTCGAAATAGCGTTTTGAAGTGCTAAATATTTTCATTCAACTTCAAGTTCACACACAAAATTGTTCAATTAAAATCCCAAGTGAGTGTTCCTAGCTATTTATGTGCATGTGAACTTCAACCAATCAGTAATACAATTGTGGCATCGTCGTACCGCTGACCGACTCAAGTAGCTATAGTAACGCCGGCTTTGACCGACTCAAGTAGCTCTAGTAACGCAGGATTGCACGTTGTCGATACGTCGATAGATAGGATACGGAGACCTAGACTCGGCCTACCACAGGTAGCCCGAGTAACGAGATCTATTATTGTAGTCCAACTTTATAACCAGCTTATGCTAATTAGTCCAGACACAAACCTGAAAATGATCAAAGAAAGAGCAAAGCATGTCTTGTGCCCTCAAAAACGTTATCCTTTTTCTTAAATAGTATAATGATAATAGTAATAGTAACAGTAATAGTAATAGTAATAGTAATAGTAATAGTAATAGTAATAGTAATAGTAATAGTAATAGTAATAGTAA
>JAOBRB020698117.1:0-17094 GCA_027575285.2 Zoanthus pulchellus | reverse complement strand
TGCTGCCTTTGCTCTAACATCTGCAAATGGTTAGACTTTCACGTCTTCTCGGATAAGGACGTTAAACCGTAGGTCCTGAGGGCCATTAGTTAGAAAACTGAAATTAAGGTTATAAATGTCACCCTCGTTAAAAATAAAGATTGTATTGTATATTGTATAATGGGTTGGAGGTTTGGTAATTGGAATGGGTGTAAAAGAAAGTATTTTCTAGTTACAAAGGAGAATGGCTTAGGGGGTCAATGGTTTGGTAATTGGAACGAGTGTAAAAGTATTTTCTAGTTACAAGCGAGAATGGCTTAAGGAGGTTAGAGGTTTAAGGTTTGGTAATTGGAACGAGGCTTGCAACTCCATCCCAAGTACATTTGAATCAATGTTTATTAAAAATTGTGTAATCTATCAGTTCAATACCAGACAGGCTAATGATTTTAAGGTCCTCTATAATAGGACTAATATTCTTAAAACCTCTATTGTTTCTTTTGGCCCAAGATTATGGAATTCACTTCGTACTGACCTGAAAACCAAGCAATCTCCATCCAGCTTCAAAAAAAAAAACTTAAAAAATATTTGATTAATTCTTAAAACGTTTTTTTTTCAAACACATTGACATATGTTCGTGTTAGCCTCTACTTTGGTTTCTGGAACTAAATTCAAGAAGTTTAACCTGCAACTTAAATTATAAGTTGAGGCAGTGCAAAAGTATAAGTCTGTGACTTCTTTTTGCAATGCCTCACCATTACAGATACTAATAAAGTATATATTTTTTTCTTTAAGTAAATCTTATTATTGTGTTGTATTTTTATTACATTATTGTACTGTGCTGATTTGTATTATTATGAAACTTGTATTGTCTGTAATTGGTTTAATTATTTAAATACAATAAATGATTGATTGAAAAAGATAGTAATATCTAGTTACACAAGAGAGAATGGCTAGAGGGGGTTAATGGGTTTGAGGTTTGGTAATTGGAACGGGTGTAAAAGATAGCAATTTCTAGTTACAAGGGAGAAGGATTAAATGGGGGTTAATGGGTTGGAGGTTTAGTAATTGGAACGGGTGTAAAAGATAGTATTTTCTAGTTACAAGCGAGAATGGCTTAAGCCGGTTAATGGTTTAGAGGTTTGGTAAATGGAACGGTTCTAAAAGATAATATTTTCTAGTTAAACAAGGGAGAGTGGCTAAAGGTGGTTAATGGTTCGGAGGTTTGGTAATTGGAACGGGTGTAGAAGATAGTAATTTCTAGGTACACAAGGGAGAATGACTAAAGGGGGTCAATGGGTTGGAGGTTTGGTAATTGGAACGACTGTAAAAGATAGTATTTTCTAGTTACAAGCGAGAATGGCTTAAGCCGGTTAGTGCATTTAGAGGTTTGGTAAATGGAACGGTTGTAAAAGACGGTATTTTCTAGTTAAACAAGGGAGAGTGGCAACAGGGGGTTAATGGTTTGGAGGTTTGGTAACTGGAACGGGTGTAAAAGATAATATTTTCTAGTTAAACAAGGGAAAGTGGCTTAAGGGTGTCAATGGTTTGGAGATTTGGAAACTGGAACGGGTGTGAAAGATAGTAATTTCATGTTACAAGCGAGAATGGCTTAAGCCGGTTAATGGTTTAGAGGTTTGGTAAATGAAACGGTTCTAAAAGATGGTATTTTCTAGTTAAACAAGGGAGAGTGGCTAAAGGTGGTTAATGGTTTGGAGGTTTGGTAATTGGAACGGGTGTAAAAGATAGTAATTTCTAGTTACACAAGGGACAATGGCTTAAGGGGGTTAATGGTTTTGAGGTTTGGTAATTGGAACGGGTGTAAAAGACAGTAATTTCTAGTTGCACAAGGGAGAATGGGTTAAGGGGGTCAATTGGTTGGAGATTTGGTAATTCGAACGGGTGTAAAAGATAGTATTTTCTAGTTACAAGCGAGTATGGCTTAAGGAGGTTAATGGTTTGATGTTTGGTAATTGAACGGGTGTAAAGGATAGTAATATCTAGTTACACAAGGGAGAATGGCTAAAGAAGGATAATGGGTTGGAGGTTTGGTTATTGGAACGGGTGTCAAAGATAGTAATTTCTAGCTATAAGGGAGAATGGCTTAAGGGAGTTAATGGGTTGGAGGTTTGGTAATTGGAACGGGTGATGGCTTAAGGGGGTTAATGGGTTGGAGGTTTGGTAATTGGAACGGGTTTAAAAGATAGTAATTTCTAGGTACACTAGGGAGAATGGCTTAAGGGGGTCAATGGGTCGGAAGTTTGGTATTTGGAACGAGTGTAAAAGATAGTATTTTCTAGTTACAAGCGAGACTGGCTTAAGGAGGTTAATTGTTTAGAGGTTTGGTAAATGGAACGGTTGTAAAAGATGGTATTTTGTAGTTAAACAAGGGAAAGTGGCTAAAGGGGGTTAATGGTTTGGAGGTTTGGTAATTGGAACGGGTGTAAAAGATAGTAATTTCAAGTTACACAAGGGAGAATGGCTTAAGGGGGTCAATGGGTCGAGGTTTGGTAATTGGAACGGGTGTAAAAGATAGTAATTTTTAGTTACAAAAGGGAGAGTGGCTTAAAGGGGTAAATGGTTTGAAGATTTGGTAATGGAACGGGTGTAAAAGATAGTAATTTATTGTTACACAAGAGAGAATGGCTGAAGGGGGTTAATGGTTTGGAGGTTTGGTAAATGGAACGGTTGTAAAAGATGGTATTTTCTAGTTAAAGAAGGGAGAGTAGCCAAAGGGGGTTAATGTTTTGGAGGTTTGGTAACTGGAACGGTTGTAAAAGATGGTAGTTTCTAGTTACACAAGCGAGAGTGGCTAAAGGGGGTTAATGGTTGGGAGGTTTGGTAATTGGAACGGGTGTAAAAGATAGTAATTTTTAGTTATACAAGGGAGAATGGTTTAAGTGGGTTAATGGGCTGGAAGTTTGGAAATTTGAACGGGTGTAAAAGATAGTAATTTCTAGTCACAAGGGAGAATGGCTCCGAGGGGGTAAATGAGTTGGAGGTTTTTACTTATAATGGGTGTAAAAGATAAATTTTTAGTTACAAGGGAGAGTGGCTGAAGGGGGTTAATGGTTTGGAGGTTGTTAGTTATAATGGTGTAAAAGGTAGTAATTTCTAGTGTAACGCTTGATTAAGTTATTGCTTCCATAAATACTTCTAATACCTGCTATTTAGAGTTTTGCATAGAAACAGGTCCTTTCGATTAATGACAAAACCAAAGAACTAGCGTGGCTTCATAACTATCAAACTGGGTATACTCAAGACAAACTAATTAAAAGCACTTTGCAAAGCAGTACCACGTCAACGAGAACAAGCTAAAGGTTCAATGGGACCACTTCAAGTACTACTATGAAGAGGAGCCAATGAAATCCATGAGATCAGCTGGTGATGTGTGTTCTTTAGTTTTGGAGAAGGCTTCGATGATGGAAGAATATCTGCTAATCATTTAGCTGGTTCAGGTAGTGCTAACAGTACTTATGTCACATGCCTGGCTAGAAAGAGGTGTTTCCTGCCTCAAATGGATTAATGCAAGTCTCAGGAATAGGGTTTCAAATGATTTGCTACAGGCTACCATGACGGTTAGCTTAAATGGTCCAATGCTTTGGAGCGAAGAGGCTGAGAAGCTTTTCACAAAGGCTGTTGATCTTTGGAAATCTACCGAAAGGAGAAACTATTGCCGAGGATCATTTGAAAGTGAAAGAAGATAAGCGGTGGTTCAATAACACGAAGAACATAATTTTAGTATTGGTAAAGCCATCTATTATGAAGAGAAGAGGAAGAGAGTGCTGGAGAGGATGAGGAGAGTGCGGAGGATGATGAAGAGAGTGCTGAGGAGGAAGAAGGGAGAGCGGATAAAAATGAAGAAAGTGCTGAGGAGGGAACAGAGTTCAGAGGATGATGAAGAGAGTGATGAGGAGAATGAAGTAGAGAGTAATGAGGAAGATGAAGAGAGTAATGAGGTGAATGAAGTAGAGAGTAATGAGGAAGATGAAGAGAGTAATGAGGTGAATGAAGTAGAGAGTAATGAGGAAGATGAAGAGAGTAATGAAGTGAATGAAGTAGAGAGTAATGAGGAAGATGAAGAGTGATGAGGAGAGAGGAAAATGAAGGGTGATGACGAGGATCAAAAATGTGCGGAGGACGATGAATAGAGTACAGAGCATGATAGAGTGCAAAAGAGAATGAAGATGATAAAGAGGTTAATGAAGAAAAAGAACTTATCATTTCTTGACTTACAACCACAGCGATCATAGTTTGTAACAACCACTATTCAGAAAACTCGGGGTTTCTCAGGAGTCTGAAAGCGTTTGGGATACTCGAAAAACAGTAAAAAATCAAATCAGAGAAAAGTGATGAGTCAGTAAATGATTAACTAAATGGTATTGAAATGTGTGCCACAATTCAGTTCTGAAAATAGTTGGTAAGTTTGAAATAACTATTGTGTCATCATTTATTTCATATTTGCATTTTGGACTGCAATTATTAAGAAATCAATTCCTAAAATGCACAAAATTTCATTATTTTTCAAAACTCTTCATGTTCAAAATATTTTTGAGCCTTCCGCACGTAATGACCTTCAACCAGGTGAACTAAGCTGTATCTGCTTTCCCACTTAGTGTACCTCACTTTCCAAACCTTAAGAAGCACACTTTCCCTATAGTAGTTTCTAGTTATCAGTCCATAATCAGGACTAAATAATTTTAAGTTGATGTTGATTAAGTTGTTTAAGACCAAGACACAACCCACTCGTTTTCGCGTCAAAAATAGTTTTTGTTTTCTAACGCGCGTCTGTAACAGTCACGTTAAGTTAAATCACGCTCTCTTAACAGAGGCAATTGTTGAATTCACGGCTCACCGGGGCAACAACGCTGTTAAGTACCTGTTATAGACTGGCTATTGACGCGTTAATTGCCCGGCATTTCGTAGGGGTCGGGAGATCGTGGTTTCTATTGACTGGCACATTGAATGCGTATTAATATTTTTCCACCTGGCCTCTTTCAAATATTGAAAAATAGATTTTCGCAAGTATTGCACGTCAAAATTGTTTTTAACACAGTTAGTAGCCTAAGCTACGTGTTAAAAGCGCCATTGTTATCTGTCCAAACTCATGCCAAACAGAATATCTAATAATATCATTAATCGCTTAGAGCATGCTCTAAAGTGAACTGCAGAGTTAGTAACGTGCAGCCCGAGATCAATGTTACGAGTTCAAGGAAAACAGATAGTACCGTTTCACAATTAGAATGGTTTGTACTAATTATAGATACATCCTTTGTATATTAACTATGTTATCCAATTAAATTGATAATACTATTCAAAAGTTATTCATGCTACATTCAAAAGTTATCGATGTATAAAAGCTGTCAATTTTACAAGCGAAAGAAGACATCTATTTTTAGCTTTTTCCAGCTGGTTTTATTCCTCTCCAAGGTGTCCAAACTCCATTGAAGTTTCGCGGGTTAGCTGCGGCATCGTCGGGCACATTTTTGGGCTTTAACATGGTCAACTTGTACTTCTCCAGCCAGTTTAGCATTGTGTCTACCACCTCCGGATTCTTTGACGCAAGGTTTACATATTCACAAGGATCCTCATCAAGGTCGAATAAACAAGGTCCAGCTTTGTAAGTGCACTCGTATGGGACAGTGGGAGGTTTGCCGCAGGTAACAACAGCATTTTTTAATGTGTTGGGTCGGGGAACATTGTTTATTTCCTCTGCCCCGGGTGGGGCGTACCAACCACTCCACCCTGAACCTAGAAACATCACAGAACCTATTGACTAAGTACCATCATAGTTTGGGGATGGGAAACATCACAGAACCTATTGACTAAGTACCTTCATAGTTTGGGGATGGGAAACATCACAGAACCTATTGACTTAGTAGCTTCATAGTTTGGGGATGGGAAACATCACAGAACCTATTGACTAAGTACCTTCATAGTATGGGAATGGGAAACTATGTACAAATGCTCCGCTCCCAGATTTTTGACGTTCAGCAGGAGAATACCAAACTTTGGATTTGCACAACAAATAATACGGAGAAGCTCATCTTCAAGGTTTTAGAAAAGGTTGCACACTATACGATCATTTAAATGTTATGGTAACTTATTCGGCTAGCTATGATCATCAACACTGACAATTACAAAGTAAAGAGTATGTTTATCGTTTATGCTTGTACGAAACTTAAAGCTTTAAACAAGGTAACATTTAAGGTAGTGCAAACTAGTTTCAACACTTTCAAGAGTCTTTGATATTAGAAGGATAGATGTTACAACACTTTCTTGCGTAACAACAATGTTATGGCACCATGTGAAGCCTCCATTATTGCTGAACAAGATGCATGGTGTAATAGGTTACCTCAGGAAGAGTTTTAAAGACTTACAAAACCACACCGTGTATTTTGGCTTTACTAGTTTACGTTCGAAAAACGATTTTGGTACATCCAATGCTGTATTCACAGAAGTGATTCACATTCCAGAACAAAACTTTTAGCAACTACATACAGAGAAGATTTAGTAGCTACAAAGCCTAAAATTTTTAATTATTTCTAGGTGGTTCTGATCTGTGATTTTTTTTCCAACTTTACATAAGCATAATTTTTCAGGCTGATTAAACTGCAGAAGTAAAAAATGAACCTCGCCGATTTTTTTTTCAACTTTTTAGCTGCTTAAGTTAAACCATGGGTGGATTTCGCAGGGATTTCCTCTGAACATTTTCCTTTTAACTTTACGAAAACGAATGAATCTCTTTCAGCAATAATTTTGTGATAGTGTAGATAGCACAAATGTGCTAGTAGCTACCTTGAAGTCTCGATATAGGGCACTATGGCAACGTTGGTAAAGTGTTTTACCCCTAAATCTACCCTAACAATATTGAACCTGATTGCTAGCAGCCATGAACAGTTGTTTTGGCCTGTTTAGGCCTTGTCAGCATGACATAGCTGAAGTGAATTAACTGTGCAACTTTTTAACACCATATAGTAATTCTATTCATATTTTTACCTTCGTTCTAAAAATATCATTTAAGTTATCTATGTCATGAACTTACTTTCATTGACAATAAGTTTCCAATTGTTGAAACGAAAGGCTGCTTCACCAGTGATAGGGTCAATATTGAGTAGTATCTGCTCACGGGGAGAATATTCCCCAGACGAAATGCTGTTCCACACATCGATACCATCAATAGACTTCAGGTTGTGGATATCACCACCAGCAAGAGTGTATAATGATGGAAGCCAGTCACTCACGTGAACCATCTCCGTGGAAACCCGTCCTTTCTTTTTTAGAAGGGGACTGTGTACAAACCCAGTCCCTCGTACTCCCCCTAAAGAATAAAAAACACATAAAACATTCAGTACCGATAAAAAATCAAAATATTGTAAGCTAGTAAACCCAGTATCTACGCCGAAGACAATAGCATTTTATCGGGAGTTTAAGGATAAGATAGCTAAGAAAAAGAATGAATAAGAAAAAGCTTGCTTGTTTTATTTCGTAACAGTAAACTCGCTAACCGGGATAGTGTATAGTTCTGCATTAAGATCAGTTATTAGGCCTAGATAAGAGTTACTGTACTTTAATTTTGATATAAGGTCTCGAAAGGTCGTGATCCATCTAAGTTTTGTATTTAGACACTTGATTAGATGCAATCGATTCAAGATTGATGGTCAAAAATATTATTCTTAGCATAACACTCAGAACTGTTTCAATAACTTTCCCAGTCATTTAAGTATGCAAACTTTTGTTTCTTTCTACTTCTCTTTAAAAGAACTTGTTATTTTCCTTCTCAGCGGCCATACTTTTAGTTTTTAAGTATTTTGGCAACTTTTCGGGCACAGACTGAAAACAGATTCAAAACGCCAATTAATGAAAATGTAAGTTCAACAACACTGTTTTTCTTTTAGCTTTTTAGCTTCCCCTCATCATGAGGGGTTCTTGAGTATTCACTAGTTTAAGCTTAACACATTATACAGTAGTGCTACCACCGAGAATACAACCGGAAACACGGTTACCAAGTCGGAAGTCATGCCCAAATATGGTCAAAACCGGAAATGAAAGCGAATCGTGCCCAGACCCTTATGCCCAAAAATGGGCATGGACCTGAAGTGAAAGTACCCAAAACCGGAAGTGAGGCTCAAAATGTCGGAATCAAACCGAAATTAACCCCAGAATGCTTTGCTAAGCAACGAACGCCAAATATGGTCATCCCGTCACTCAAATTGGGAAATGTCGCTAAGCAACGCTGTTTTAGTCTTATAAAAAGCGGAACAACAAATGATTTGGCCATAATAAATGTGAACATGAGCGGTGTGGTGCTGGTCAAGTCGGAGCCCGAAGGTAAAAAACGAAAGAGAACGGCTTTGGACGAGAGTCTGATGTCGTATATTCTTTTCAAAGCAGAGAAAGTCAATCAGAGAACAATGAACCCATAAAGAGCTGGACGAAGATGTCACGATTGGGTTTGGGTTTACAATCAAGTCCAAAAACGACGGGGCGATGCGATTATCTAATGGGAAGGTACGCGTGGATGGCATTACCAAAAAGGTTTATCGAGAATATGGAATGTGAGAAGATCTTCGGTAGCTCAGTTGGTAGAGCGTAGTGCTAATAACACTTGAGTCACGGGTTTGAGTCCCATCCGAAGAAAAGTTTTATTTTTATGTATGAAGAGTGAAAGCCCTTCGATAGCTCAGGAGGTAGAGGCCTGGACTGTAGATCCAATCGTCGCGGGTTCGAGTCCCGTCCGAAGGAAATAATGAAATTTTGTTTTTATATCGCCGATACTCTCAGTAGCTCATCGGGTAGAGCGGTGGACTTATAATCCATTGGTCACGGGTTCAAGCCCCGTCTGAGGGATTTTTTTTGTTAAAGTAAAAGGATTTTGAATGAAAAATTTAGTGTGTGCCAAGATGCCGTGGTGGCATGATCTGTGTGATCAAGGAAGATTGAATGCCTCGAAAGAAGAACAAGAAAAAGATCGTGAAGATTTGCTGGATTATTTACGAGTGAGGGATCCTTTAAATGGCGACGAACTGGCTGTTAGGATGGTGTCCCATCCGAATGTGGAGACACGTATGCAAGTACGTTCGTGTGTGTATTGGCAGACATGCCGTGAAGCTGGTCATTGGGATGAATTGGTGGATTACATTGTGGAAATGTGGCAGAGGATCAAGGTTGTGGAAGAGAACGATATGAATGAGAAATTCAAGACGTTAGATGAGGCGTTTGAGTGGTTGCGGAAAAAGGATGCTGAGAAAAGGAAGAAAAAGAAAAAAATGTCGTGTTACGATGAACTTGCTGTGGAGATGGGGAAGGAGTTGGCCATGCGAGTCGTGATGAACAGACCTAGACAATAAACAATTTGAATGTCTTTTAATGTACACGGGAATAAAGTTTATAAAGTACACAAAATGTTTGTTTAGTGTTCTTGAAAATATCCATAAGGGTAGGTGGTGAAAGGATCTGGGTGGTCCGAGGGAGGGAAAATGCGCTTGTTGGCTACGAGACGGTAGGTTTTGTTACGAGACATGGTGTACAGTTCGTAAGCTTTGCTGTTCCGTACGATCTTGGTACGTTCGTGGATGGGAAAGGTGCGGGCTTGACCATCGTCGAAATTCAGCTGTTCGGAGCCTTCCCGGTTGAGGGTAAAGCCACACACTTTGCATTCGATTTTGCCATTCCCTGTAAGGTATCCGTAGTTTTTGGGACCTCCCGAGCAGAATTTCACGATGCGATCCCCATTCAATTCGTCTTTGAATTGGCCGAGATACTTTCCTAGGGGAGGTTGGTATTGCCCTGCTTCTCCCTGTTCAAAGATGATGGAATCTGTATTAAAGTAGAGGACGCATTTGCTTAGTCTGCGAAGTTCACTGTAGAGTTCGAGACGAGCCCAGCAGGTAGTGAAACAGGCGATGAAAATATTGAGGTTGACGTTGACGTCCACCATGTTGTCTCGGATTTTGTAATAGACCTCTACACGCTCGTCGGTGATGGGACGGATGTAAGTCACTTGATGTCGAGCACTGGCTACAAAGGCCTGGAGATCTGTAGGGTCTGTGAATTCCTTGACGTGGGTTTTGTCTAGACGTTGGCCAAACATACCCCACATGGAGTTGGGCATGAGTTTAGCAACAGCCCGGTGACCTGGATTTTTGGCGATGGCGTCGTAGTCGAGCTGGAGTTGTTCGTGCTGCAAATAGTCGTTGAAGTGTGGGCGACGTTGAGTGTCGGTGATGCAATCGGATGGAAAGTCGCTGGCTCCTTCTTTGATCTTGAGCCAGGTATTGACATAGTCCTGGAACAATCCTGTCTGGCTTTTGGGAAAGTGCCAGACTTCATGAAGACGTATCAAGGTGTAGCCGTGCTGGTAGATGGCACATTCCAGTTCGGGCGTGCACCACGTACCAGTGAGTTGCCGTTGAGCAGGAGTGTGCGTGCAGACCCATTGGCATTGGAGAAGAGGTTGATGGACGTTTTTTTCGACGCAGGTACGACAAAGAGGGAACACGAGTTTCCCACCGCACCGGTAGGGTAGAACGGGATGGAAGAGATTGGCCGGTGGTAGGATGGTGCAGGAAGCTATTCCAAAATAATCCCGGATGTTCTGGTTGGCAGGATTGTAGAAGAAGGATGTTTGATGCGGTAGCGTTTGTATTTGTTGACGTAGGGGTAGAGGGACGTGAAGTCGTAGTAACAAAGTTGTTTTCCTTCACGTAAAGGGTGATGGCATTGGTGCGTCCACCGAGAAAGCGTCTCTCGGATTGAGAGGGGGTTGTAAGAAGAAAGAGTCGATGGTACTGCAAAGGTCCGTGGACGTCTTTTTCAAGTGGTCCCATTCGTGTTCCCAGATTGAAATGAGTGTGTAGCCTGCTTGACGCAATTGGTCTTCTCGGTGCATGGTGGTCTTGTGAAGGTCTTCCCAAGTGCGTTGATGTAGCTGTTGATGGGGTTCTCCACGACCGTGGGCATGACAGGTACGGCAACATTGGTAAAAGCAACTGTAGAGTTCGTATACGGTGTTGGTGAAAGCGTCGTAGCCGTCCACAAGGTAAGTGTGAGTGCCGACACGCACGCGGTGTTCGCCAATGTTACCAGCATGTGTGAGAGGTCGTCCTAAGCGAGATCCTCGCCATTCTAACCATTCTAAGGCGACTAGAGAATGATTAGAAGTCGCCAACCGGCGACAGGTTCGGACGCGATTGTTTGACGTTCTAAACGGGACTTGCGTAGATCGTGCGAGCAAGCCGATGCAATGGTGGTATGCTGGAAAGGGTCGAACCCGGCCAGCTCGTCGAACTCGCGGCGAAAGACGTTACATCCCGCACAGAGAAGACGCACGTCCGATTCACAGTAGGCAAAATCCTGTTGAAAGTGGAAAGGCGTTGGACGTGTAGAGGTTTCCACGTACCATTGCTCGAATTCAGCATGACGAGAGTTGGACATGGTGTACCGTAGTAGTGACGTGGTGGAAGAGGACCTACATACTCTTGATTCTCGGGGACGTTGAAGAAGTGAGGAAAGAATCCCTTTTTGAGACGAAGGTCGGTGTCGTTGAGGTCAAAGGTCTTTGTGAAAGAAGCCAAAGGCATGGCTAGGAAAGACATGGAATCGATAAAAAGGATGAGTTCTTTACCAGGCGGACCTACTTTCAGTTCCATGACCTTGCCACCATTACGAATCTGGGTAAGGTTACGTGCTTGACGGTGGTAATCCTGGAGGACAAAGTAGCTGTCGTAGCCCTGGAAGTTGTGGGCAACGAGGGTGACTTTGATGTTTGGGTCGTTACGAGTAGTATGGTCAACATCATCATCATCGTCATCACTGTCTGGGGGAGTGTTTGTAAGCGTGTCGATCCATGTGAGAAAATCTTCTATGCATGTAGGGCCGCGCCAGTGATGAAGGGTGTCAATGTCACTGCCAGCTACGACGAGATTGGGGACATGCTGCAGACCATCTTCACATTGCTGCTGCATCGATTTGATGTCAAAGTAGACGCTGACATGTTCCGTGTCTCTGGGAGGGCAACGGGATTGCAAGCTGTGTTGTCGGCGAGCAGGATTGTAACCTCGGGCTCTGGCACGACTTTCCGAGTTGGCACGTCGACGTTCTCGTCGACGTTCACGTCGTTCCTGTTTCTCGTCTTCGGTTTGAATGAAGCACTTGTGTGTTGCCAGGTTAACGTACTCCAAACAAGAAGGGCATTCGGCATGGTAGCACTTGTGACCGTGTTCAAGGTGTTGATGGTCACGGCCGTGATAGACGGATCGCTTGCCACATTCGAGGCATCGTTGTACGGTACTGCAGACGTTGAGGTGTGTGGAGTCGGCAGGCTCACCCTTGTAGTTTTTACTCTGGTGTTAAGCGAAGCAGATGGGGCCGCAATGACAAGCAGGACATTCAAACTGATCCGTGAGAACGTGATTTTTTCGATAGGAGACATAATCTGTGCAGCCGTCTTGATAGCAAGCAGGGCAGTGGTCTTGGTTGGCGGTGCATGTCTGAGGACCTTTATGTGGACGAAGGCATTGGAAACAAAAAGCACTTTTCTTGAAGAAGCCTTTGATTTTGCGAAGGGCACTGTAGCGATGGTCGTGATAAAAGGGCATGAGAAGGTTATCGTGCGTGCCGTATTTGTAGCCTTGGTGGCATCAACTGGCGTCGATAACGAGGATGGAGTACCCACGTGGTGCAAAATACTGAGCGAATTGGTGCAATTCTTCTGGACCGCAGAGAGTACCTGGTGGAATGCCCACCTCCTCTTAAACTTCAGCACACTCACGTTGAAAAGGAGGTCGACGCCTTTTACAGAGCTGGTACCGGCTGTTAAATTCTCGATCGGTGAGAGTCGCTCGTTTGTAAGCCGTCTATAAAAATTCGACGCAGCACATGTTCCTGTTGTCGTGAGGAATGTGTAAAATGCAGCATCGTTTTAACGGAAGGTCGGAGGCACTCGCAGTCCCATGAGCGATGACAAGACTCAGAGTGAACGTGTCGTCAATACGAAAAGATTCATTGGAGTTGAGCATGGATGCCAGGTTCTCAAAGACACGATTTACACGGTAACCGACTTCAGGATGGCGCCATTCGGCCACGGTGACACACCAGCCTTGGTAGGTGGGTTGCAAAAAACTGGAGCCCAGTTGAAAGTAGAGGCGATCACGGTCATTGAGGTTGGGATGATCGTTTAGGAGCTGGGCAATGGCCCGGGTTAAAGCTAAGGCGAGCTGTTCTAAAATGTTGTAACGTTCAGGATTGGTGACCTGATTGATTTGGAGGAGGCCCTGGCAACTTGTTCTTCTACACCCAAGTGCCGTGACCGACGCGAGGTTAAGGGTTGAATATCAAACTGATAGAGAGGTGGTAGAGGTCCGTAAAGGGCTCCTCCTTCTTGTTGTTCCTGGGGTGCGTCCAGCAAATCTTCGGGTAGGTCCCAATCATCCATGTGAACAAAAAGGTTGTCTTGTTCCCAGGCATCGTAGATCTCACTCATTTTCTCATCAGTGAGGAGATGAGAGGACTGGGGAGAGCTCATGATGAGAAGGTTTCCTCACAAGCGGCCATGTAAGAAAAGTGCAGTTTGACCTTGGAAGGTAACTTTATGGGTCAAGCTGTAAAAAAGACCCGGATGAGGAATTTTTGGGGATGGGGAGGTACCCATGTTTTTGAAAGTCTAAAGATATATAAGGCGAGAGGTGGTAGGTTTACACCATTTCCCAAATTTTGTTGCTAGTTGATTTGCGGTCACTTGAACTCGTGATATAGAAAATATGGCAACTGGACATGCATGTGCCCTGTGTGTGAGTGCCAGCAGCGAAGATTCTGGGGGTAATGTTGTTCCTTGAGGAGCAGTGGACTCCTCTGAGTGGAGCTTTTATTCTTACAAAATATGTCATGCGGTAGCGGCATGGCATTTGATGCAACGTCCCAGAAAAACCATGCCATCAAAGCTGATTACGATGGCAGGTACAAAGGTGTTGGAGCACTGCAAGATCTGCAAGATGGTCATGGAAGAAGAAGAAGAAGAAGAAAAAGAAGAAGAAGAAGAAGAAGAAGAAGAAGAAGAAGAAGAAGAAGAAGAAGAAGCACCACCTTTAAAAAAGATGAAGATCATGGACGATGAGGAGGAAGCAGAAGCATCATCATCACCTTCGAAAAAGAGGAAGATCATGGACAACGATGAGGAAGATTAGGGAGCAGGACCGTCCGGTTCGGCACCAACGTATCATCGTTTTAGTATGTCGCAATGGTGGCAACAAGAAAACAATGAGAAAGTGGAGAGTAAGTCGTGTTGTTTTATGTGTGTTTAAAAAGTGTTTTTTGTATTCATTTGAATTTTCGTGTTGTAGTTGTGAACATGAACACTCCGTACGAGAATGTGGAAGAGCTCTTGAAAAACTGGTTAGCCCCTGAAGACGCCGAGACATTAGGATTAAACGATATGGCCATGGCCAGAAAGAGAGGAGAAAAATGGGTAAAAGTTCACCGAGAGATAGATGCGTTGCCACGATATGCACAGCATGGCACGGTGAGTACAAATTGTAAACTTGAAGAAAAATTTGTAGAGGTGAGAAAGTGAGTGGAATTTTGTTTGTTTGTAGTTTTATCCGGAGGAAGAAGAGCTTGGATGGTGTGCTGTTACAAAATTGCATATTGAACACGTAGTAGCCGAGCTTTTATCTGAAGAGTTGGGGGATGAAATAGATGCTTATGTGGACTCTATTCCCGAATGTATTAGAGCGTATCAAGGTATAGGACATAGCTATAGACGTTATATCGAGGCCTCTGAAAATTAATTTTTTCTTTTAGTGATGATGATGATGATGGCTGTTTCTTCGCTTGCGAAGATCACTTGGAAGGGGGGTTTGTCCGGCGACATGCTCGAAGGTGGCTGAAGAGGCCTATCCTTGACTTTTAGTATTTTACCGATAAAGACCATATTGGATTGTGTGTTGTGTATGAAGACCTGATCTTTAATGTGATGGAGACGTTAGGGTATCATCGGGCATGTGATGTTAGTTAGGTAATTATTTTTTCTTTCTTTTTTCCTAGTGGTTTCCCTCTGAGGAATTGTTTTGTGTGGGGTATGCAGGGTTGAGGACGGTCGAGGAGGATGTGTAGTAATGGGGTCATGATAGACGAAGGGTTAGAGCAGTGTGTAAGAGATTAAACGTTGACATTTTTTGTTGCAGTGGTTTCCTCTCAAGGTCCTATGGTGTGTTGGGTCTTTCGAGTTGAGCGAGGAAGACCAAATGCATGTGGTGATGATGACGAGGTGTGCTCCAGAAGAAAATTTTTACCATCTTGAACATTTCTTGTAGGTGTGGCATCATTACTTAGGAATGAGGGTGGTGCGTGACTGTGGGGATGGTGACTGTATAATGTGTCCTGACCATTGTAAAACGGCCTGGTATGACATAAGAAGACAGTTGGGTTGGAAAGTGATTTGCCTTTGCTTTGGAGAAGTTTGCCCACTTCATGTTGTTGTTGCAGGTGCTTTATAATCGAGTGTCCCGTGCATGGGTTCTCAAGGGATCGTGGCGTGTGGTGTGCATGAACGTGTGGACGTGGTGCGAGTACCATGAATGGGAGCCTTGTCCTTGCAGAACATTGCGTAGTCACCGTGACAAACAGATATGTAGTCATGTTTATTTTGCTTCGTAGGTCATTCATAAGGCACATCGTCTGTTTATTGGCCCTCGATCGGTACATGCCTCGTTTGCTGTCCATCATTTTCATTTGTATCAAGTGAAAGAGAGTGGAGGTGGTTATTATTTTCATCGATGTAAGAACATTGCGTGGCTGAGGACGAGACCGTGTGTGGTGATGGATGGACAGTGTCAATATTTGTTTTGTGAGGATTACATGAGGGATCCGACAAAAAATCGTACCATGTTGAGTGTGTGGACGTGGGACAAGCGTTTTTACAGGGAGGCAGAACCGTCGCTGAAAACACCTTTGTACAACGAAAGGAGAGACGCGAGAAGAAAGGATCCCGCGTATGAATTGAGGAGTTATAGGGGGTGGATCGATGGCTATATAGATCCTCATAGACACTATAGACGTCACATTGACGAGTCTGATACTGTTTTTAAATACTTGTGGACTTTGATGCTGATTGGGAAATGGCATGCCAAATACACCAACACTTGGACGAAATCATGATACACGACGAGACGGGCATGAAAGTGCAGAGGAGAGTGTTTTGTTAGTTGGGACACGTTATTATTATTATGCATTAGAGGATTCTAACTTGGAAGTGCCGTGTTGGGAAGACTTGCGAGTGATTTAATTTGTGTGCTTTTTCGCTGTGCTTGTTTGCGGACATGGTGCTCTTTAAGGAACAAGACATTGTGTGTGATTGTCATTACCATCTCACAGCTATCCTTGTGTATAGAAAACGACCAAGAACGTTTATTCAACGTCGTGAATCGTGTAGTTGTAGACATGTCCACCATTCCTCCTACACGATGCCCTGGTTAACTCTACCATGCTTTGATGAATGTGACATGGTGTAAAGCGAAGCTAAAATTTGTACTTTGTACAAAGAGAAGAGCGTGCAGGGACGGGTGTGGTCATGTGGTGAGCGTGGGCGTGTCAGACTTGTTTGGATTTAGATATTTTATTGTGAAACCCTGTACAAATGATTATTACATCAATAAACTGTGCTCGTTTCATTGAGATTTTGTGTTTTTGAAAATAGATTAAAAGAGGAGACTAGTATGACGGTCAATGTCGTCATATTGTTCATGTCGGCGTGTTTAAAACTGGAACTGGAATACCCTTTTATGTCGGTAGACCCTGTATAAAACATGAGAAAGCCCCCAAGAAACTGGGTGCCATTAAATACTTTGAATAAATACTGAAAAATAAATACTGAAAGAATAAATTTTATAAATTCTTTAGCCTTTGAATGCCACATATGCCTTTTTTGAGCAAGTTTCAAGATGTCATGAACATTTAACAATATTATTAAAACATGAACCTAGTGCAGGGTTCGTACAGAAAGTGGCAAGTAAAAATCAAGGACATTTCCAGGACATTTCCAGGGCAATTAAATAAATTTCCAGGACAAAATTTCTTAAAATGTATTCAATGAATCAGTGAACGAAACTGGAAGTATATACA